>MJUU01004600.1:83375-135063 GCA_002080025.1 Modiolus philippinarum | reverse complement strand
TGGGGTGGTCCGTAGGTGATCGGCTACAAGGCTAAATTTCCCGCCCTTGACGATTTCACCCTACTTTTCCAGTGGCAGTCAGAATTTCCCGTCCCATGGCCCTTTCCATACCCCAAAATTATTATTTATTAACAAACTTGTTCTCGTATAGATATAGCTGAAATTTTGCTGAGTAGACGTTAAACAATATTCAATCAATCAATCAATATACATTGATAAAGCCTAGTTTTACAAAAGTCTTTCTGATGAACCTTTATGAATTTCTGTGCGTTTTCAGACTTTTTGAAACTACTTTGCGCTTCTTTGACAATTTTTATGATATTTTTTGCATAAATGAATTTTTGTGCATTTTATTAGACTATTTTGTGCTTTATGACCAATTTACTTTTGTGCTTTTAAGACCAATACTTTATGTGCTTTCATAGAAATCTTGTTGTTTTATTTTTTGTCGGGGGGAGGGGGAGGGGGTCAGCAACTTTTATACGGCCGTCGAAAGACGGACGTATCATGGTATACTCTCCATCATTCCGTCCGTCCGTCAATTAACTTTTTGGTTTCCGGAGTGTTTTTTTTTGTAACTGCTTGACATATTGATTTGATATTTGCTTTATGAGCATATCTAGTTGAGATACAGATCAAGTTCGAATTCGGTACCGGTCGGTTGATTTTGTAGAGTTATGGCTCTTGGACTTAGTGAAGTTTTGTAAAATATAGGCTTCAGTTAGGTTTTTTTTCTGTCACTACTTACATATTGATTTGATATTTGGTAGATATGTATATCTAGGTTAAATACAGATCAGGTTCGAATTTGGTACAGATCGGTTGATTTTGTACAGTTATGGCTCTTGGACCTAGTGAAAATTGAAAGGTTTCCGTAGTTATTTTCTTCATTATCTTGACATATTGATTTGATATTTGGTATATGAGTATATCTAAGTGATATACAGGTCAAGTTCGAATTTGGTTCCAGTAGGATGATTTTGTACAGAGTTATTGACCTTTGACTGGGTGTAATTTTGAAAAGAATAGTTTTCCAGAGTTTTTCTGTAACCGTTTAAAATACTGATTTGATATTTTATATGTGAGAATTTCTGGGCGCGATACAGAGGTAGTTCGAATTTAAGTACGGTCGATTGATTTTGTACAGAGTTATGGACCTTGGACATAGTGAAATTATGAAAATATAGGTTTCCTGAGATTTTTTTTTCTTTAACCGTTTTACAGTTCTTGGTTCAGCAGCCATTACTAAAAGAACGATCATTAAGCGATTCGTCAGCAGTCAACGATCAGTCGTCGTTCAGTGATCGATCAGTCAACAATTCGTCAAAGTCTGACGGACAAGAAAAGTAATTCACTTAATATTTGACTGATGAAATACGTAAATTACGCAAGTAACGGATGATTGATCGCTACTATCCGTAATTGACTAATTGATAGCATTATCGTTTCATTACCAAAAAAAAAAATTAGAATTTAAATTCTTATAACACATTAGGCATGTAAAATCCGTACGTTAAGGTAAATATTATTTTACTATGTTCCACTTGTACGTAGGAGATGCATGCACGTATGATCGAGTGTATTAAAACTTGGAAGCACATCTGATATGAACAATCGTCGAAATTTACTTTGATAACAAACAGTATAAAATAAAATATACAGCTTAGACAATAACATTAATACAAGAGTGAAACAAAATGGAATGAAAAAAAAAAACATGATTTTTACTCATTCATACACGAAAGTCTCGGAAATCCTACTTTTTAAACTCTAAATATGCTAAAATTCATTCAAATTGTGTTTGACAAAATAAAAAAGTCATTTGAAAGTATATGATAATTAAAATTTTCAAAAATGCATATTGTTTTGGTAATTTTTACAGACTGAGTTTAATATGCAGACTAAAAATCTAAGTTTTCAACCCTTAAATATGCTAAAATTCATTATAATTGTGTTTCACAAAATATAAAACACCTTCAAAGGGATAAGATGAAGAAAAATTTAAAAACAAAACTAAATTGTGTTGGTCATTGAGTTCAAAATGCAGACTAGTGTAAGCCAGTTTTAGGTACCCAATTCTTATTAACAAATACAAGAAAACAATTTAAATTCAATTAGAATACAACATTCGTAATTTAATTAAAACATTTCTTTACATTCTAAAAAAATATCCAACAACCTGTAAACACATGAGAGTATTATGTTTATCCGTTTTGTATTAAAATTCCAAATATTTACGTATCCGTCATACATGATTTACTGATTGATACAACGCGTAATTGACGAATGCGATCAGTAAAATACGTTTACGTCCGTAAACACGTACACATCCGTAAAAATCCACAAAATACGTTTACATCCGTTATTCATGGATCCGTCATCGATCGGTGACCTATCAGTTATTAATCAGTCAAATATCCGTTACCGATCAGTCAACAATTCGTCAAAAAGTAACGGCTGCTGAAACAACTCTGTATGTATTGCTTTGATATTTGTACAAATGTATCTGGTTGGGATACATATAAGGTTTTATTTTGGTCCTGATTTGTTGATTTTGTAGGGAGTTACAGTCTTAGTAAAATTTTGATTAAAAAAACACATCAGTTTCTTTACTTTTTCTTTACTATGCGTGAACATATTGATTTGATTTAAAAATCGAAGTCCAAAGACATGGCCCAAACGAGGACACAGAAAACAATGACATTAGACACAGAAAACAATGACATTAGACAGATACAAATCACATAAATAGAAATCACAACATTCAAAACAAAAGAACTCACAGTGTGACCTTCAGTGAAACTGAGAATGACATCAGGTGCTCCGGAAGGTTAAGCATGTCCTGTTCTGTTAACAGCACTTGTCACACTGTAAGTAAGTCAATCTAGAAAATATCAAAATCGAAGTCAAATCCGGGAAGACGTGAGTCCAACTGAAACTTTAGACGTTCATTTGGGACACTGACACGTCATATCTGTCAATGATGTTATGGTAACGACCATATAATTTCTTCGAAATTAAAATACGTTGAGCAAATCCCTGAATGAACAGTTTTTGACAGTGTTTATGCTCTGTTAAAAAAATCACTATACAAGCTACACGCTGGACAGTAACGAATCAACTGTGAAATAGAGGTAGGTAGGTAGAAAAAAAGTTCTGATAGCTGAAGAAATTTTTGTATCATAATTTATCCACACATCTTCTCTTGACATCTGCTCATGGATAAACAGATGATGATGGAAATAGAGCAAGATCTGTTTTATCAGGATCAGGATGGATGTTACTTATGATGTATAACAACGGGGTTAATAACAAATTAATTTAGATTTGGCGCGCTATAAAACCGGTTTAAGGGGGTTCGCTACTCCATTTGAAAATAAATAGGATTTCAAATAAACATGTTTTTTTGTTAGAAAATTAAAAAAGAAACAATTTAAGTGAAAAAAATGATAGGTTGATGATCTAGTTTTTGAGATTTAAGTGATTGAAAATTTGGCGGGAAACCAAACTCCTCTGATTTTTTATAGGATTAACATTAACAATGTCTGACCGTGAATGAATGTGACAGAATGAATAGAATTCAATGAAATTTTTACAGAATGCTCACAAAGATGTATAAAAAGAAATTATGGAAAAAAAATTAGGGGGTCAATGGGCAAAAAATTATGATGCTTTTAAATTGATAAAACCCGAGGATTCCGAAAATCTGACTAAAATCCCAAAACATGAGGAGCAAACCTCCTTAGACCACTTTTTAGTTTGAAATGCCTGTGCAAGGACAAATGCGATCAAAATGTTTCCGATGAATCTCCAACTCCTTTGTTTTTTCGCCTTTTTACTTTTGCTCTTGGCGGTTCTGTTCGGTAATTTTGTTATTAAACCCATATTCGTTCTAGATTTTCATGCAAATACATATTTTTTCTATCTAAAATGGCCCAAGCACCCCCCCCCCCCCCCCCCCNCCCCTTCCCGAAAATCAATTGGTCGTCTTCTTACATTTGTGTTTTCATTTTCTATTCTCTGGTTTTGCAGAGTCCCTTCATCTTTTCATAATCAATTTAGCGATTATGGGTAGCAAATCCACTCAGATTGAGATTCAGATTATCACACCTTCTGACATAGAAATAATATTTTTTTAAGTATTTTGTTGATGGAGCTGTCAAAATCAATGCAATAAATAAAGTGACAGTTACAGTATTAATAACTAGACATTGCGATTCTACTTTTTGAAGTTTGGTAAATAACTGTATAAAATGATACGAATTTAGTGATTACGTGTAATCACTGAAACCATCAGTAAATACATGTAATTCATAATTTCACCAGTAATTACAGGTATTTACTGATTTATTAGTAATAACCGGTAATCTCTGATTTCACCTATCTCGTTGAAAGAAATGCTAATCCCAGTATTACAGTTAAAAGAAAGGTTCTTACTTATATCACTGTTCGGACGGACACTTCAATTTTTTTACACCATGGACCGCTATCTTTAAAGAACGTTTCAAATAATCATATTAACGGGATTTGAGGAAGGTAACAGTCTTGATTAAAATGTTCAATTCAACAAATGCCTTTTCCAGCATATTTTAGCATGCATTATGTTACTTTGTTTGAATAATCTGAACCACTTTGATAAATGATAAGTTTGAAATCGAAACGTTTTGCACAAGCTTTTAGGCCATCATTTTTGTTGAGTTTATGGACAACTTTCACTTCACCCTACATGTAATTGTTTCACTGATTATCGTAATGGTATAGTAAATGAGAACCTCACGAATAGGTTTAATAATCAAAATCGCGAAATTTATACCACGCGAAAATATCTCCTTTTACAGTAACTGTGTTTGCACGCAGCAAATCCTAAAACGAAAATGGTAATTTGCAACCTCTGTACTGTTTCCATCCAAACAAATAGACTGCATAGGCGGAGTTTTTTAGGACTTTGAAAAAAGAGATAATATTCATCCCAAGATTGGTAGGCTGTCAAAGTATACAAAGGCCTCTTTTTCGCCCTATAATTAAGCTTAAATATGCAAGAAATAAGAACGCGGAAAGGTGAAATTCTAATATCATAAATCCAAAATCACTGCATTTCACATCCAACACGAATTGAGACAATATGTCAAAGACAAATGAACAAAAAGGAATAAGAACGCTACATAGCTAAAGCACTAGCAGTGTCAACTACTACAAAAAACTGGGGTATCATCAGGTGCTATGGAAGGGTAAGCATGATTTGCTCCACGCGTAGCACCCGTCACACTGCCAGTGAAAAGTCCGTTAAAACTCTGGATCTACCCGAAGGTATATATTCTAATTTGAGAAATAGAAACATTGTAACGGGCATTAGGTATAAAAATAGTTCATTGTTATCTCAAATCTTGGTTACGACAGTTAATCTTCTGTATCGCTATCGCAACAGTGACTGGACATACCCTTGATAAGTTTTTGAGACAGCAAATAATGGCTATTCTCTGAATTCATTCCAGTCTGGATACATTTTTTGACCACAATGAAATGCTGCTTACAAATTTTCCTTTAACAATTCATATTAAACTTCTACAAAATTTATTTTGCTATCCGGCCACATTCATATCTAAAAAACATTGTGTAAAATTTTGTCAATATAACAAACTATTACGCCGTACGTATTGCAGCCACTTGCAAAAGAAACTGCAATATATATGTTAACCAATATTTAAAGCAGTTGTTTTGCAGTCTCTTGAATAAACTTACAACACTTTTTTACTCAATTTATAAATTCTGATTTTTTTCTTTTAGAGTATACATGGCCAAAATAAATCCTTAGTGTACCTTCACCTTTGCATGATGTTTCGTTTAGGTTCCGTTCATTATATTATTACAAAGCTTTCTTGAAGAGACTTTCTGTCTGAGAAGTACGAGGTCACGTTTTTTCAAACGTTTGAATACCAAAGAGGACTGGATTTGTGTAACGTCAACTTTATACAAATTTTCGTCTTTTCATAAGTGTATCAAGGTCTTTCAAGTTGACGATGTTATAAAACACATGTTTCACAAAATAGTTTCTGGGTGCCTTTAAACACCAACCGATGCATGTTGTTAAATACCCATAGGCACTGAAATATTTATAGAATAAAAAATATATATTTTGATATTTCAATAAGGATAACTTCCTGTTAACGGAAATTGTAAAATAGACTGCACTTGCAGCTGTAAAAAATAGCAGTGAAATGCCTGCACTGCCACGATTATGCTTACAAAACTAGGTAAAATTCCAACCTGAACGCAATATTTTTTTGTCAAGTGCTTATATACAGCTTAAAATTCCGTGTAAAATATCGATATCTTCTTTCAAATTTAAATAAATACTGACAACTCTTAACCCTTAAACATTAACTGCTATTCTATTCACTGTACTAAATATCAGGAATAAGATATTTGAATATGATAAGCATTGAAGGGATATGGAATAAATTCAAATGCATCCAAACATAACAGGACTGAAGTCATGAAATGGGACCAAAAATTCGTTCGATTGAGTGGTGAATAAAAGGATATGGAGTAAATGCACACGAGACAAAGTCTCTACAAATACATGGCAAAAACACGCAACGGAACAACGTTTTTATTGTTGTTCTTCATCTTGAAGTCACCATGAGGTCTTCAACAATGAACTATTATCATACCTAATGCAAAGGTAGTAAGTTCAAAAAAGCCCCTAACACCAGTTTTAGCCGAATTCATTGCTAGATTTCGAGTAACGCTATATCCATGTTTAATGACTGATGGATGCGGGAATATCAACAAAAATAAAGCTTGCGGGCAAATTTTCTTACAACTGCTGTCATCCGTTGCCAGACAAAAAGACTTATAGAAAACAACCACAGGATACTCTCTTTTTTTCCACCCCTTTTCGATATTTTATTGTATATTTGGTGTCATTTTACCTTTTAAGTGTGGCCTACCATACCATTTCAACTTACTTAGGAAACATGGCACAAAAACAACATAAAAGTATTCAAAAGTCAAAACAAATTAACTTATTATTTACTTTTAGTGCATTGCATTGTTCTGTTTGTAATTTACGTATTTAGTCCTAATTTTTTTTTAGCACGTTGGCATGTGCCTCTTGTACAGTGGATATTTTTGTGTTCGATTGGCTTACACTACCTTGTTTCTGCTTTTGATAACTGTTGCATTATACTGTCTTCATACCCATCTAATGATTACTGATTTAATTTTCTATGGAACTTGTACTATCTCTTATTTTCTGATATTTCACGCATTTGCATCTTATGATATTTAATGTGTATATAATTCGTTTTCATGGTCGTGTATGTCTGTCTTATGATGCTGATTTGCGATATTGACCAATCTAACATCATATCGGGCGACAACTTTGTATCATTTCAAAAACCTAAGGAGTACTTCCCTCTTGCATAGCTTTGTCCTTAGCTAATTTTGACTTTCCTTTTCGTAATTTGTTCTTACTCAGCTTTAACATATTTCGGTTAACCTTTATGAATTTCCATATGTTTTGATTTGATCTGCCCTGAAGAGACATAAGTTGTCGAAATGCGCATATGCAGAAAATAAAGTCACAGTGACTTTGGTATTTTGTTATTCATTGCTGGTAGACACCGAAGTATTCTCCAACCGGGTAACCAGTACTTCGGTGCTGGCTAGAAAACCGATTTTATTTGAAAGCATGCAATAAGTAAATTCAGAAACCTAATATCTCCCTCCTGCATAGACTTGTGGCTTTCTTTTTTAGACCCCATCGGTAATTTGTTCTTTCTTAGCTTTTACATACGAATTATGAATTTCCAAATGTTTTGATTTGATCTACACTGAATAGACATAAGTTGTCGAAATGCGCATATGCAAAAACTACATTCACAGTAACCAGTATTTTGTTATGTCTATCGGCTAGATCGGTGCGGTTATCCGGGTATCTTTATTATTAACAAACAGTAAAATGAATGAATGGTGCTATGACTTTTTATATTTTTAGGCTTCATGAATAAATCATTTATTTTTTTTATTTTCTCTAACCTTAGAATACGACAGTTTGAACCGGCTTTTTGTGTTAATCTTGTATTTGCAAATAAGTTATTTGATTCCAATTCTATCGTCTTAGCCATGTCTTTGAACTTCGATTTTTGTAAATACCGCCCATTTGTTTCTCCGAGATTCTACTGCCATTGTATTGTACTGTTATCAATATCTGCCATCTTGTGTTGGTAAACTCTCACTTACAAATTACTAAATACCGAAGTTACTGTGATTGTACTGTTATCAATATCTGCCATCTTGTGTTGGTAAACTCTCACTTACAAATTACTAAATACCGAAGTTACTGTGAATTTATTTTCTGCATATGCGTATTTCGACAACTTATGTCTCTTCAGTGCAGATGTTTAAAATGTTTAAATACCAATTGGTTATTAACTCGTTAGCACTAGCTTTAGTTCTGCAGTTCAGCAGTGTTGGCTTTTGTTGAGCAGTTTTGCATTTAATGTCCAAACTGTACTGTATGTTGTTGATGTTTGACGCATTCGCTTTGTTGAATTTGAAAAACCAATTCGTGGGGTTTTGCATTTTTTTCCTCTCTGTTCTACTGTAAACATCGTTTCAGTTGGCCACAATCTGTTTGCTGTTTTTTAGTTTTGACGCATTGTTTTTTTTTAATCTTTTGTTAACTGTTGATATGTCACAGCTTACATAGTTTTTTATACTTTCTGTTTATTCTTAGTATTTGGTATATTTGGCATTATTTTGGGGACTGCCTCTGTTTGCAATGATATTTGACGAGGGTTTATATTTTCTGTACACATTCTGTTTGCCCTTTCACTTGGGTATTCCCGTTGTTGCAATTGCAGTTTGTCATCTCTCCAACCCTTTATTTTATATTGGTATGTCTCCATATCATTTGTTTTGTCCATCATTCATGTTCTGTTGGGTTTACGTGATTATCTATTGTTGCTCAGTTTCTATGTATTGTTGGTATTTGACGCTTAATATGTTGTTCTTATCCATCATCCTTTTACTCTTTTTGTTGAAATCCAGAAATCCCTGTAGATTCGAAGATTCCCTGGTTAGAAAAACTATGGACAACCTCCATGAAAATTACGTAATTGTCCTTGCAGACAAAGCTTCTAACAATATACTGTTTGTGTGTAAGAAACACTATCTTTACTGTCTGGTTAAGGAGATGGGAATTGACAGTTCATAAGGAAACCCTATTTATACTCCCACTACACTATCAAGGGAGGAGTATGGCACGCGATAGTAACAAAAATGCGGTATACCTAGTATTTCGAACGGAAACTAGGGGTTTTCGTGCGAAATACTAGGTATACCGCACGTTAACTGTGGGTTTCCGATCGGTATACATAGTTTTCCACGAAAACCCTAGTTTTCAATTGAAATTGAAATTGAACGTAAACTAGGGGTTTGCGACGGAAACCCATAGTTTCCGATCGGTATCGTTAATTCGAGTTTAAAGCGAAAACGCTATTCATAGTTTTAGCCAATGAGAAACTTCGCTATTTGATATTTAACGTTCGTCCAATCAGAAACGGAAAACGATATTCAGGATTTAATCAAACCAATGAGAATCGTTTTTTTCTGTTTATCGCTTATATTTCTCTCTTTTTTATTCAAATGTCGTATCTTTTATTTATTTTATATATTTTGATATTATAAATTAATTATCAAATAGAGTTGTACCTTTGACAAATTTAGGTGCGAATGGATATCAGATTAGCGGGTCCTAAATTCACCTTCACCAGGTAAAAATTGTGAAATGTCGCCGTTTTAGACTTAGTTTAAAAAGAATATTCAATTTAACTAATCTCTAGAGCAAAGATTTTTATAACCGTATATTAACTGGATGTGTACTCTGTTTCGAAATAAAAAAAAATCATGAAATTTGGTATGAAAAATAAATAATTGGATAAGCAGTAAAAAAAACAAAAACTCAGTCTTATAAATGATCAAAACAATTCAGTAATTTAAAACTTTTACTTCATCATATCCTTTCCAAGGAGTTATATAATTTGGAAGTTAAAAATTTCATGAATTTTAGCATTTAAGAGGTATGAAAAGTAATATTTTACGTCGACGGTTTAAACTTACTCTTTAAAAATGACAAAAACAATAAAGTGTTTTGAAAATTTTACTTCATGATATCCTTTCGAAAGAGTTTGATATGTTGGGAAATAAAGAATTATGAAATTTAGCATAGAATAGACAGAAAAGTTAGATTTTTTAATCAGTGGTTTAAACCCAGTCTTTAAAAATGACAATTTTACACCATAGTATCCTTTGAGAGGAGTTTTATAATTCCAGAACCAAAAACTAGATGAATTTTAGCATTAAAAAAGTATGAAAAGTAAAATTTTTAGTCGACGGTTTATACTTACTCTTTAAAAATGTAAAAAAAAATTAGGTGTTTTGAAAATTTGACTTCATTGTATCCTTGCGATGAAGTTTGATATGTTGGGAAATACAAAAATCATCAAATTTAGCATAGAAAAGGTATAAAAAGTAAGATTTTGAAACAGCGGTTTAAACTAAGTTTATAAAAATGACGAAAAACATTCGGTGTTTTGAAAATTTTACACCATAGTATCCTTTGAGAGGAGTTTTATAATTCGCAAACCAAACACTTGATGAATTTTAGCATTAAAAAGATATGAAAAGTAAAATTTTTAGTCGACGGTGTGTACTAATTCTTTAAAGATGTCCAAATAGTTAAGTGTTTTAAAAATTTTACTTCATTATATCCTTGCGAAGAAGTTTGATATGTTGCGAAAATACAAAAATCATCAAATTTAGCAAAGAAAAGGTATGAAAAGTAAGATTTTGAAACAGCGATTTAAACTCAGTCTATAAAAACGACAATAAAAAGTTAAGTGTTTTGAAAATTTAACATCATAATATCCTTTCGAAGGAGTTTTATAATGCACGAAGCAAAAACTTGATGAATTTTAGCATTAAAAAGAAATGAAAAGTAAAAGTTTTAGTCTGCGATGTAAACTAACTCTTTAAAATTGACAAAAAAATTACTTGTTTTGAAAATAAAAATCTTTGCGCTATAGATGTCAAACAAAGTTAAGTGTTTTGAAAATTTTACTTCATTATATCCTTGGGAAGAAGTTTGATATTATGCGAAAATACAAAAATCATAAAATTTAGCATAGAAAAGGTAAGAAAAGTAAGATTTTAAAACAGCGGTTTAAACTCAGTCTATAAAAACGACAATAAAAAGTTCAGTGTTTTGAAAATTTAACATCATAATATCCTTTCGAAGGAGTTTTATAATGCACGAAGCAAAAACTTGATGAATTTTAGCATTAAAAAGATATGAAAAGTAAAATTTTTAGTATGCGATGTAAACTAACTCTTTAAAATTGGCAAAAAAATTACGTGTTTTGAAAATTTCACATCATTATATCCTTGTGAAGGAGATTGATATATTATGAAATAAAAAAATCTTCAAATTCAACATAGAATATGTATGAAAAGTAAGATTTTTAAAGCAAAGCATACCTATACTATGTTAAATTTGAAGATTTTTATATTTCTCAACATATCAAACTCCTTCGCAAGGATATAATGTTGTGAAATTTTCAAAACACTTAACTTTTTTTGTCATTTTTCAAGAGCTAGTTTACATCACAGACTAAAAATGTTACTTGCATACCTTTTTAATGCTAAAATTCATCAAGTTTTTGCTTCACAAATTATACAAAATTATAAAACTCCTTGGAAAGGATATTGTGATGTTCAATTTTCAAAACACTGAATTTTTTTTGTCATTTTTATAGACAGCTTCAACCGCTGTTTCAAAATCTTACTTTTCATACCTTTTCTATGCTAAATTTGATGATTTTTGTATTTCGCAACATATCAAACTTCTTCGCAAGGATATAATGAAGTAAAATTTTAAAAACACTCCACTATTTATGACATTTTTAAAGAGTTAGTATAAACCGTAGACTAAAAATTTTACTTTTCATTTCTTTTTTAATGCTAAAATTCATCAAGTTTTTGCTTCACAAATTATAAAACTCCTTCGAAAGGAAAACACTGAATTTTTTTTGGTCATTTTTATAGACTTAGATTAAACTGTGTTTCAATATCTTACTTTTCATACCTTTTCTATGCTAAATTTGATTATTTTTGTATTTCGCAACATATCAAACTTCTTCGCAAGGATATAATGATGTAAAATTTTCAAAACACTTAACCTTTTTGACATTTTTAAAGAGTTAGTATAAACCGTCGACTAAAAATTTTACTTTTCATATCTTTTTACTGATATAAATTCATCAAGTTTTTGGTTTGGGAATTATAAAACTTCTCTCAAAGGATACTATGGTGTAAAATTTTCAAAACACTGAATTGTTTTTGTCATTTTTAAAGACTGAGTTTGAACCACTGATTAAAAAATCTAACTATTCTGTCTATTCTATGCTAAATTTCATAATTGTTTTATTTCCCAACATATCAAACTCTTTCGAAAGGATATCATGAAGTAAAATTTTCAAACACTTTATTGTTTTTGTCATTTTTATAGAGTAAGTTTAAACCGTAAACTTAAAATTATAATTTTCATTCCTCTTAAATGCTAAAATTCATGAAATTTTTAACTTCCAAATTATAAAACTCCTTGGAAGGGATTTGATGAAGTAAAAGTTTTAAATTACTGAATTGTTTTGATCATTTATAAGACCGAGTTTTGGTTTTTGTTTTTTTAACTGCTTATCAAATTATTTATTTTTCATACAAAATCTCATGATTTTTTTCAATTTCGAAACACAGTTCACAGCCAGTTATATGAAAATAAAAATCTTTGCTCTATAGATTAGTTAAATTGAATATTCTTTTTAAACTCAGTCTAAAACGGCGATATTTCACAACTTATTACTAGTAAAGGTGAATTAAGACAGTCGAGATCGAATCCTCTCAGGACTCGCGAATCTGATATCCATTCGCACCTAAATGTGTCACGGGTACAACTCTATTTGATAATTAATTTATAATATCAAAATATATGAAATAAATAAGAGATATGAAATTTGATTAAAAAAGAGAGAAATATAAGCGATAAACAGAGAAACGATTTTGATTGGTTTAATTAAACCCTAAATACCGTTTTCCGTTTCTGATTGGACGAACGTTAAATATCAAATAGCGATTTCCGTTTCTCGTTTCTCATTGGCTAAAACTATGAATAGCGTTTTCGCTTTAAACTCGAATTAACGATACCGATCGGAAACTATGGGTTTAGGTCGCAAACCCCTAGTTTACGTTCCATTTCAATCGAAAACTAGGGTTTTCGCCGAAAACTATGTATACCGATCGGAAACCCATGGTTAACGTGCGGTATACCTAGTATTTTGTACGAAAACCCCTAGTTTCCGTTCGAAATACTAGGTATACCGCATTTTTGTTACTATGGCGTGCCATAGAGGAGATAATTGAAAATCACAACTCTGTTTTAGCATCCTTTGGCTTCAAAGCGGATGATGAAAACAACCAGCTCCCCTACATCTACTGGTTCCCTAAACTTCATAAAAACCCATACAAACATATATTCATTGTGGGGTCTTCCAGATGCACCACTTAGCCTTTTTTTAAGCCCCTTATTACTTTATTGACCACAGTCAGAGATGGCCTGAAAGGTTACTGTGATAAAGGGAAGGTTTGGGCCCAATAAAACTAGTTTAACCCCGCCGCAGCAGGTTTGCGCCTGTCCTAAGTCAGGAAATTTATTAAGCTTTTGTGTGTCTTTTCTGTTTATGTATTCTGGCATATGCATGAAATCATTATGCTAAATTCCTCTCGGAAAGGGATCCTGGTGGAAGCTGTATACTGAGGGTACATTATTCTATTAGTCTGTCGTTTTTTAATGGGTCTGGAGCTGGCATGTCAGTTAATTGCTAGTAGTCTTTTGTGATTTTATGTTTATGTCCGTATATTTAGTTGTTTCAGTTTAATTTTTCACAATTGACTCAGTCCTGTTGATAATATTTATCACATTGGCTAGGGGGAAGGTTTTGGCAAAATAAAACTAGTTTAACCCAGCCGCAGCAGGTTTGCGCCTGTCATAAGTCAGGAAATTTAAAAAGCCTTTGTGTGTCTTGTCTGTTTTCTAGTTAGTTTACTTTATGTCCATAGGCGTTTAGGATGATGTTTATTTCCCTGAACGTGATTACTCTTTATTTAGGTGCCGACTCCGACCTACCGTTCGGCGTGAGGTTTCCTCACCGTTCATTGAATATCTTATTGTGGCTTTGAGTTGTTGTACCTCCCCTTTGGGTCGTTGTCTCTTTGACACATTCCCCGTTTCCCTTTTTCTTCTACTCCACGAGCGGTGTCAATCAGATGTGGATTCCAAAAATTTCTAAAGATCTCCTTGAACAGCTATCCTGTAGCAGTCTTACCCATTGACACAGCATACAAACTTTTGATTTTCTACTATTTAGATTTTATATATACATTGACGAAATGGATGTTTGAAATCTAAGCTATATGACAAACGTGATGATTTAACTTCAAAATTGTGAATTTTTCCTTTCGGAGCAGCAATATTTCTACCTCTTCAGCCTATGGAGTGTACATTTCACAGTTGATTCGTTACTGTCGAGCATGCAGTTTATACAATTATTTTTTGAATAGAGCAAAACCAATGTCCCAAAAGCTGCTTAGTCAAGGATTTGTTCAGCCTTTGTTACTTTCATCCCTCCAGAAATTTTATGTCCGTCACCATGACATCATTGACAGATATGGCGTGTCTCTGTCCCAAATAAGAAAGGACTTCAATACTAGAGAGATTCACAAAAAGCTTTTCAAAATTTCACCATTGTACTGTTTGAGGGCTAGAGAAGTAACCTGAATCATGGATTTCATTGGTTTTTGTGTAAGGGTTAGAAAATGACATTAAACAATCCGCTACCAAACAGACCATTCAAAACACTATATGCCTCATGATAGTTTGACGGGTGTCGCCTAGCGGGCAGGACATGCATACCCTTCCGGAGCACCTGATGTCACTCCTGGTTTTCATGGAAGTTCACATTTTGAGTGCCTTAGCTCTTAATGTTATCTTTTTATTTCAATGCATTGTAGCTGTCTCACGTCCTTGTTTTGTTTTTATTTTGCTCTGTTGCCGTTTTTTCCATGTCTTTGAACTTCGATTTTTGTAGTTATCGCTTCCCTAGTTCCTTCGGTATTCTACTGCCGTTGTTTGTTAGACATATATCCACTGCCTTTCGTTAATCCACTTATTAACAGTTATTTTACCTGTTTTCATTGTTTTTAACCAATCTGTTTTCTGTAGCTACAGGATTCAAAGATATCATACTGTTTTTGTCGTAAAGGTACGATTTACATTCTGGAATAGATTCTTTCGTTCGTCCTTTTTATTTTGTTAATTTCTGGTGCATTGACATTGCTTTTTTTGACAACCATATTGTATAACAATTGAAGGTTTTGAAAAAAATTGTGTGTATTTATTGACTTTTACCAAGATTATTCAATGTTGAACACTTTAAAGTTTAAGGGTTTTTTGTAGGGCCAAGAGTTGCTTCATCTTTCCTTCGACTTATTCAAAAACAAAATTAGTTTCGCCGTCTCACTTACTGTGAAAACGTTAATGTAATGTTAGTACTTTTCTTTATCATTCCTGATAGTTATTCAATTTCACTGAGAGACATGCATTTATCTTTTTTAACAAATCATGCCTTAAGTTATGTAACTTTGTGTATAAATAGACTTAGTATTAATAAATCATGGCCATTCATGCAGCTAGTCTAGAGGAGAGGAGACGGCTTTGTCAAAGAATGGCGTCCAAATATCAGGTAAGTAAAAACATTCTTTAAATGTCCTAGTCGTGGTCAGTGTTTCGTCATTAGTAAAGCAATTCTGTTTTTGAGTTTAAAATTTGAAAAAAAAAATAATGAAATTTTCTGTGTAGCACATACAATTTTCGGCAAAGACGGAACTTTTACACCACAATAGGTAAAATTCATAGCAACTTTATAATATTCTCTTTTTCAAATATAATCGAACTGTATCCATATTCATGATATTTTGGATCTGTAGGCCTTTACGTGTGCGCTCTTGACAAAGCGTTGCTTTGTTTTCGGTTCATTTTTTTTATTTTGCTATTTTTTTTTTTTGCATTTTTACTGCGGTATTTGTTTCCCGGTATGTGAATTTTCCTACCATATACTAGTATGCTAAAAAATAATTGAAATCTGTATGTATCTTAGTCTAGACCTCTTTCAGGTTTTATGACCAAGGTTTGTATAAAATTCTGAATCATATTAGATATATGATTAATGAAGCTACATATTTGATATATGAATAATGAAGCTATTGTTTTCGCAATTTTTGCTTTCATTTTTTTAATAAAAAAATTGGAAGATATTTTACTCCTATCTGACTCCTATAAATAAGTTTTGAGTGCAAAGTTTATTGCCCAAATGAGCAAGCAACCCCCCTCCAGCAAGGTATAGTTTACTCTCATTTCATGTATCATATGTTTAAATGGGACTTTTGAAACGTGCTTATCAGCGGAAAAATTTCATTTACTAAGCGAAAAAATCAATATATCGATAGGTAATTGCTGTTGAGCAAAGATTGAGTTATATTATATATTTTTCATCCATTTGAACATGTAGCGCTTCACGTGAATTGTTTTAGTCAATTAAAATTTAGTAAAAGAATTGTCATGTAGGAAAAATCAAAAGTAAGTACATTTCATTTTCTTATAGTTGGTTTATACTTATATGAATACGCCAGGAATCCATTTAATCCTGCTTACTGGTTTTGAGACTATCATTTCTACCGTCAATTATTCGAGAGTTCTTATGTCGAATGTCCCGTATAATTATTAAAAGCTGTTATAGTGAAATTAAAATCAATAGTACATTCGTATTGAATAACGGTAATTAATCTTTCGAAACTTTCACTCCTTTTAAATTTGAAAATAAGAAAGTAATATTTTATAGGTTAAACTGAAAATATAGATTTTTATACTGTCTGTTCTTGATGTAATTTTATATATAATACACAGATTAATTCTTTTGTATTTAATTTTTTTCTTTTTAAAGCAATCTTATTATTTCAACTAATATGTCTGAAATGGAGATTACGGTTATATTTAGTTATACACATTTGTTGCGTGAGTTACCACCATTTTATTATAAGCAACACATCCCGCCAGTAAAGTGGAGGTTTTCCTTGATTGACAGAAGATTATTGATAAAAATTGATAAAATAGAACATCAACAACAAAATACCGCAGTTACTGTAAACTTGTTTATGCATATGGCCATTTCGACAACTTATGTCTTTGAGTTACCACCATTTTATTATAAGCAACACATCCCGCCAGTAAAGTGGAGGTTGTCCTTGATTGACAGAAGATTATTGATAAAAATTGATAAAATGGAACATCAACAACAAAATACCGCAGTTACTGTAAACTTGTTTATGCATATGGCCATTTCGACAACTTATGTCTCTTCAGTACAGATCAAACCAAATCATTTGGAAGACTATAAACTGTGTATAGTCTTATAGAGTACAAGAATCCAAAAGGATCTAGTTGATAAAAATCCAAAACCAGTTAAGGACTAAGCTATATATGAAGGAGATATTTATTAGTTTTACGCCAAATTTTCCAAAATTTTAGATATTGAAAGTTTCCAAATAAAATCAGTTTTCGGGTCAGCATTGAAGTACTGACTACTTGGTTGGTGAATACCCTCGAGGACCAGCAATCCACCAGCAGAGACATCAGTGGTAATAAATAACAAAATACCGAAGTTACTGCAAATTCCTTTCTGTATATGACAATTTCGACAACTTATGTCTCTTCAGTGTATTCAAATCAAAACATGTGGAAGACCATAAACTAGAACTTTGTAAAATATAAGGGATCAAAATGAAAAGCTATTTACAACGATTAAAAACAGACGAGAAACCATTTCAGGACAATCTAACTATCACTTCCATATTTCTATTGAGGGTTTGCATCCAAGAAAACGAGTTTAACCCATCCGAAATTTTTGCGCCTGTCCCAAGTCAGGAATATGTTTGTCATTGGCTCGTCTTTGTCTTCTTATAACATTTTAGTTTCTTGATATTCGGGTTTTTGCATGTGGTTTGATTTATTAATCCTTTAACCTCTTTTTTTTTGGGGGGGGGCATTTGGTGTGAGGTTTCTCATTGTATTGAAGACCGTACGGTGACCCCTAGATGCTTTGTTTTGGGTCGTTTAAAGATGGGATGGTGTCTCTTTGACATTTGAAATTTTTCTTGTACATTTCATTCGCCCTAATAATTCATTCTTTTCATTTCATTTCATTTCATACATCCATTTTAATGTCGGGGTTAGTTTTCTCTTTCCTGACAGCAATGTACCTAACTCTCCAACGTATAGTACATGTGTGAGGTGTTCTATACAATTTATTCGTATATTAGCATGTAGTTTTTGTCTCGCCTGCGACAATCCATTAGTTGGACTTAGTTTTTTTTTCGATGAAATTTTTTGTTTGCACCATATCTTAGCACCTACATACCATAGACTGATGCTTATTGGTAAGTGGCTACATCTTTAGTAGTAACCGATATCCATATCAGAATCATGTCACCTTGACCTATTTTTCCGCTTCAATGAATTAGGCTTAATCTTCTATTTATGTCCATATATCAACAATGTTTCATCACAATTGAGAAGGACTTCAAAGTGATGTAAAATTGTTGCATATAATTCATGGATGCACAATAAGCTCTCAGAATTTTATTCCGGTTCGAAAAATTCCTAAAAATGTCCAAGATTAATAATTTTAAAAAATTTTGCACACCATCAAATATTTTAGCCATTTCTTCATACAAGGCATATTTCTGAAAACTTAGAATTAAAATATATGGTTCCAGTTTAGGTAAATTTCCTGAAACTCTTAAAGACAAGCATTTTTTTTTTAATTCTAGTTTGCAACCATGTGATTCGACAACATTTAGTCAAAGAACAATTTTCAATGGCAAGATTTCAGAAAATTTGAATATCAAATTTTGGCAGGTTTCCTGAAACTGTCAAAGAACAGTTGTTTCTTGGAATTCTACTTAGCAACCACATCTTAACTAAAATGACATTAGAGTGAGCAGGCTAGACACTAGGTTCTGCGGAACACTTACGAATTAACAAATTATAATAAAGCAAAAATATCAACCAAAAGCTTCTGAGTCAGATATTTGTTCCGTTTTTGTTTCTTTCGTCCCTCAAGAAATTTTATGTTTGTCGAAATGACATTGTTGAAATATATGAAAAGTCAGTGTGAAGTTGACATTGTCAGCTAGATTTCTGTATTACCGAGTTTGATTTTAACTTGGATTGATTTCGTAACAGGATAGACTTTTATATCGTATATCTAATGACATTTTTCTAACAAGCTTTGTGTTTTCATGGATTTTAACCATGATGCTTCAATATTTGACACTCTTATTTCATACGGCTTTTATTCTGGGAACAAAAGTAAATTTAATAAAAAGTAAATGACAACATGATGTGTGTTGCTAACAGAAAAGGACATGCCTATCTTTCCGGAGCACTTGATATCACCATTGACTTCATGGACTGTGAGCTCCTTTTGAATATTGTGTTTTTATTTCTGTATTCTTAAGCTGTCTAACGTCATTGTTTTTTTTTGTGTTCTCGCCTTGACCATGTCTTTGGGCTTTTTTAAATACCACTTCATTGTTCCTTCAATATTCTAATGCCTTTGTATCACACAATCTGTGAAGATGTTTATGCAACTTCCGTACATTTCATGATTATGTTTGGCTTTCTGTAATGTTTGTTAGAACACTTTGTCAGTCATTTTTCTTCGACATCTAGCAACGATTTTTTTCAGACTGATGCCAGAGGCAGTCTTGAACTTACTCTGAGGTTTGAGAAAAGCTCATTTTTGGCAACCTCATGGTGACTTCAAGATATAGAACAACATTAAAGCGTTGTACCATCCGTACACAGGATATAGGTACCAAGACTGATTTTCGTTTAAATTTCAATGATGGTTACCATAAGTGTACGTGGATCCAGTTTATAGCTACCCAGTTTACACTGGTACCCCCGTACACTAATGATAGATTTAATTGAAATTTAAATGAAAACCAGTCCTGGTACCTATATCCTGTGTATGTATTTGTCTCATGTGCATTTATTCCATATCCTTTCATTGTTTTTTTTTTATAGTAATTCAACCATTTTAGCAAAAGTCATACATATATAGAGACACGCTAAATTGGAAAATAAACAACGTAAACGCTATATTACGAAATATCATACAATACGGGACTTATGAGTCGTATTCATTCCGGAAAAGGGATCTATTACTATTCGAAAAAATCAATACATCAATGTATTGAAAGAGAACTACTAATAGATGCACAATGTTGAGCTAAGGGTGGTTTATTTTTAATTTACTGTAGAACTTCAGGTTTATTGTTTTTCGTCAATCCTTGCAATATATAAATTTTACAAAATTTTGTTAAAAACTAAGGAGTATCTCTCCCATGCATAGCTCTGTCCTTAGCTGAATTTTTGCTTTCTATTTAGATACTTTTCGTCATTTGTTCTCTATCAGCTTTTACACGTTTTTTGGGGTAAATGGACTTCCAAATGCTTTGTTTTGATCTGCACTGAATTGTCAATGTTTCCCAATGTTCTCATAAAAATAACCAGAACACGCAAAATGTGTTTTGTACATGACAATGGTGCATAAATAGCATTATGATTTGGTATTCTAACAGCCTTTTGTCGACTAAAACTTAATCTTTTACACAGAATTGATGAAAAATGGGAATTTTTAACATTTAAGATTTGTCCAAAGTTCACGTTTAAATCGCAAGATATGTCATATCTTTAGAGTATATCTGCAAATATGCCAGTTAATTGTTCTAAGCGATATATTAGATGTCTTAAAACATTGTTTGGAAAAACAAGGAGTGTATAATGTGACTCTTAATATCGAAAATCTTACCCTCAACACGGCAAATTTTTCCCTACAATTGACAGTTTTTTGTTTATGTTGGGATGGAAAAATAAACCAAAAGACGTGAAATCTGCGTTGCACATAACAATGTAACATGACTCTATCATAACTTGGTATTCTAAATCCAACTTGTAAGCTTAAACTCAATATTTTCTCCAAATTGGTGAAAAATGGGAATTTTCAGCATTTCAGATTTGTCTAGAATTCGCTTTTAGATCGTTATATGTGGCAAATCTGGAGGATTTATCTGCAGATATGCCAATTTATTGTTCTGACCGATACATAAGCTATCTTAAAAATTGCTAAGAAAAACAAGGAGTGTGCAATTTGACTCTAAATACCGAAAATCTTACACCTACCCCAACAAAATGTATCTTAAAAACCCCAAAATATACCTGTCTTTACATATATATGTACAAAACATACTAACATGACTAACATGATACTTGATATAATTTTTGTCAAGAATACCGCTTAAGTGCACGCTAGGGGCCTTCTTGATCTCGCTTGAGGGGGTGAATATTGTTCACCTCTAGTTGAAGACCCTCAGGCGACATCAAGATGAAGACAGGAATAAAAGCCCTGTCCTTGATAAACTGGAGTTTTCTATGTATCGTGTGCGTTTTTGTCACATGTACATTCACTCCATATCCTTTCATTTTTCCTAACGTTTTACTTTCTTTGCAAAAGACACATTTGATATATAGTAATTTGTAATTTTAACGCTAAAATATGGGTAAAAATGAATATTTTAGACGATTTTCGGGAAAGGGGGACTTTCCAGCATTTCAGAATTTTACCAAATTCAAAGTTGAATTATTGAATAACCGCCATTACCCACGGGCATGATATTGTTGTGACACATGGGAGTCTCTGTGTATTTTGGTGTGTGAAAATAATGTCATTGCTTTATACAATGTTTAAGCTTTTCAGGCTGAATAAAATTAAATAAATTGTGTTGAATATTTGTGGGAATATGCTTGCAATTTATGAGAGTATAGTGAGTCTAAAATGTCAAAAGCATACTATCTAATTGCTTAGATATAATGAAACGATATTTAATCACTTATCAAATTCATGAAGTATTTACATCTCTAAGTCAAAACAGCAAAAACTCTGAAAAACGGAAAATTCCAACTTTGCATAAAATTTCGAGTAGAAGGATCAAAGAGAGGCCCCTTAAAATGATTAAATCTTCTACAATAATTTTCTGCATGTCGGCGCTAAATACACCCCCCCAAAAAAAAAAAAAAAAAAACAAAAAACAAAAAAAAAAAACAGAATTTGCAATAGACATTATCTTTTATCATTTAGAATCTGAATGCTCTAAATTTGTCCTTAATTTTAAGGAGGAGGAGTGCTAAGTTTAGCATTTGCTAACCAGAAATAAATTTTTTCACACAATTTATTGCTTACATATCATATATCATTATTACATTGGCATTTATTAGATATATATTCAAATTTGAGCGATCAAAGAAAATATTTAAAACTTTTCAAAAACTTTTTACCGAAAATCATAATTTTATTAATTTTGATGGTCTTATTTTCCAACATTTTATCACAACTGATAAAATTAGGCATAAAAACTAGATCAAATAACTAAATACCGAAGTTACTGTGAATTTATTCTGCATATATGCATTTCGACAACTTCTCTTCGACAGATGTCTCTTCAGTGCAGATAAAATCTAAATCAAATCAATCAAATGATGAGGTTTATTCACCTGAAAGGAAATGACAGTAAAAAAAGTCATTTTCGCAATTTTTTGCAGGGGGTGGGTACGTTTTTTATATTGTCAGATCATAAAAATGGCATTAAGTGGTTAAACTTGTGTTCATTGTAAAGGATAATAAATTAGCTTCAATTTAGTACCAAATTTCAGTACATATAACTGATCGATAGAAATAATGGAGCTTAAAGATAAAATTTTGGTTAAAACGATATTACAAAAATTGTGCGTAATGTACTATGAAAGTGGCCCTATACTGTCTGTGCGTGCAGGTTTTATTCGTTTTAACATGACCCATTTAGTGAAGCAGATATTAATTGACTGAAAAAATCGGTCTGGATCATAAGTGTGTGTGTGGCGGGGGGGAGGTGTGTTTGCACGGAAAGTGATTTAAGCCAATGGCCTACAAGAAGGGGTTAAAATTTTGCATTTCTTAAGTACTCACTTTGTCTCAAACGTTTAATTGCGTATTCCAGGGTATGTTCATGTTAACATGTTTCAGTTAAAAAGGGGACATAGGAGAAGTGAAAAAAACGGTCTAGATGATATTTGGTGGAAGGGCACGGAAAGTGATATCAGCCCATGGCCTATACCAGTCAGTAAAACTTCAAGAGCAAGTGACTTGACAACGACAAAAGTAAACAAAGACGGAGTAATCTAGACAAGGAAATGATGCATCATCCACGATTTTTATAATGTTATTTAGCTTAAACACTTGCGTTCAATTAACGGAATGTAATTATAATTATTGAATGCAATATTTTGTAGTTTTAGCGCTAGCGCGCTTCATTCAAAATGTGCTACGGTCCACGCTTTTATACTCCAATTATATTACAAAATATTAACTTCAATTCTGAAGTATCAATATGTTGATTTTACAATCACGTATATTGATTTTGATTTGACGTTCGTTAGTTAAAATTTCGAGTCTGTTCATTTTGTTTTACGCTGTTAATTTTTTGTAAGTTTTTATCATTGTATTCGTTTTGTTTTGTCACCCTTTTTGCCCCTTTCGCTGCCTATATTATTGCTCATGTATGTTGTGAGTAAAGGTAATTAACAACAGTGTTGAGAAATTTCTACTTACAAATGAACTCCTATCGTTTAAGATTAATTCTGATAACATGTAATTAAATGGCAAATTTTTTTTATTGATTCTGCCTTGTAAAAATATTATGAGTAAAGTGCCTGTAGGTAGGTATATCAGTAAAGAATCAGGTTAGATAACTCTCTGGACAAAAATCTGTGACGTTTTGTTTGAATTGATATTTTATTGTGAAATAATGCAGATAAATGTTTGATATAAGTAAAATATTTAATTTGAGAATTTAAACATTCTTTCTGTACAATGTTTGTTTATTTAATATTTGGATTTTAAAATGCAAGATTTTAAAAATTTCATATGATGAAAATTTCATAAAAACTGCATTTTCAGTATGTTAACTTGAGAACCCACTAAAAGCCATCTAGCATAAGGAAGATTTATAGTTTACATATCTGCACTGCAAATTTCATTACAATCGGACTTGTGGAATTTTTTGGCTTTACTGTTAAAAATGTAAATTTTTGTAGTTTTTGCACGTTGCCTTTTGATTTTGACTCGAGTTATGTTCCTTTGGCCACAGATTGTTAGTTTTTCCCACTTTGAATGTGCTGCCATCTGGCGTTAATTGATATACCTACTGTAGGTCCCTTCCAATTATGAAACTTCCGGGTACACATTTTTACCAGGAAGCTGTAAAATGAATGACGTTTAACTCAAAATTTTCAAGGTCATAATCCTGAATCTTATGTTTTCGCGGGAAACGTGTTCAAATTGTAAATTTGTCCTAAATTATCGGTTTCACGTGACAAGATTTACATTACTACATGTATTTACATAATTTTCAGGTAACATGGCTGCTGATATTTGGAATATGTGTGGCTTATGTGAAATGTGGTGTAGAAAGGGCATTTCTTCTCGCTCCTGATAGTGAGTCAAAATTTGGAGGAGAAAGAATAACAGTTGGTCTCGTCGACGATCCTGATACTGGTGATTTTGATCTCGGTAATGTTACTTTAAAATAATATTTATGTTTGATTTAAAAATACAAAAATACCAAAGTTGCATCATGAACAGTAAAATTTTGTTATGCTGTACACGTGTTTCAAGGAGTAACCTCTCATCAGCAGCATTAGAAGTTTACAATATTATAATCACATTAGAATGGAAGCAAATTTGCACCACTCAAACGCTTTTAAACATAGGCGTAATTTCGTAAATGCAAAGCAAAGGTTTGCGTTATATATATATAGCAGGACGTTTTACTTCCAGATTATTAACTCACACTGTAATTGGCAAATGCGAATGATATACTTATCGATTTTAATGACAATGGCAAATGAAATAGGACGGTACAATGACAAAAATTGTGAAACTGGATATTGCAATGACAAATTTTTGAAATTCGATGTTACAATGACAAATTTGTGAAATTTGGATGATATAATTATACATGAAATCCCATGGTTCATTGACAAATGAAACTGGACAGCACAGCAAACTATTGGGGTTTTAGCGGCATCAAAATTAGTCCAGAAATCCCTGGATATCTTTTTTTTGATATTTGTTGTGTTTGTTTTTTATTCTTTTTTGCGACTTGTGTGGCATTTTTGAAGCGGATTGAGGCTTTTCTTAGGACTCTGTGTTAATGTGTGTTTTGAGTAATTTGTGTGTTGTTGCTTTACAAAGTTTTGATACTGCAAAAACTTTGAAAAAAGGCTGAGTTAATAATTAAAAATATTGATCGGAATCAACTTTTAAGATACTGTTCCGTAAGACAGGAGTAATACAATATATACTGCTCGAAGTGTAATGCAAAAATAATCTAAGATATTTGCAAATATACCATAGTTCTTAAGCAATCCGTTAGTAAATACAACTTTTTTTATATATGGTGGATATTTTACACTAACCATAGAGACGCCGAATATGTTGGAATTTAAGGGCGAATTTGCCTTTTTATCCATTTCATTAAAGACGTCTCATTAAGGACGACCTACTACAAGTGACCTTTTCGAAAGAAGGGAAAAATGGGTTTGGGTTGAAAAGGTGTATCCTTCGCAAGTAGACGCGCTTCTTAATTTGTAAAATCGCATGCTTAGGTTGTATTTGGTTTCCACAAATCATGCTCCCAAATCATGCTAAGACTAAACATGCTAAACAATATGCACCTTATTCAGTTATTTCAGTTAATTTGTTATTGACTAAATTAAGGCACTTAATCGAGTTTGTTTTGGGTCGTTTTAACCAGGATATGGGATGTTGTCTCCTTGACATTTACCCTATTTCCTTTCTTTTTCATAATGAAAAAGAAAGGAAATAGGGTAAATGTCAAGGAGACAACATCCCATATCCAGGTTAAAACGACCAAAAACAAAACATCTAGGGGTCACCATATGGTCTTCAATACAGTGAGGAACCTCACACCATATAGTAAGCCCTAAATGGCCCCGAAAAGGTAAAAAAGTGAATAAATCAATGGAAACAAACCACATCCAATAACACAAATATCAAGAAACTAAAATTTTATAAGAAGACAAGGACAAGCCAATGACCAACATATTCCTATAAAATAGCCATCGACAAAAAAAGGAAACGCTTGCGTCGAAATTTGACCCCAGTGATATGTTATCAGTTATGTGTAGGATTCTAGATCAATTTGGAGTCCCAATAATAAATGTCCTTTAACTAAAAAAAGGATTTCAACAGACTTTTACCTCGAATTTTCAAGTCAAGTTAGGTACATTTTTCATGCATATTTGTTGAGATAAATTGAAATTAAATGAAATGTAAAGAAATAAGGAGATCCTCGAGTCACATTTCGGCCTCAGTGCATATACACAGCACTAGTAGGTGACCAAAATAATCGAAGCGTAAGATTCAACACAATACAAACGTTCACAATGTATGGGAACGACACCGGCTATTGGTACTACCGAAGCGGACGATTGATATTTCTATAGCATGAGTGGACGTGAAAAATCGCACTTTTGTATATTTCTTATTAATATTTGTGACCAGAAATGTGTGTGATGTCCTTCCCATACGGTGGTTCAGAAAAAGAGAACCGGATTTGGAGAGAGATCGGATTTTTCGGATTACATATAATCAAGTACGAATGCACCACCAAACTGGGGCGGGTAACTGACATACTTTATCACATGCGATAGCATTCCAGTGAAACCTTTTCACGTATGGTTACAGTTCGGGTACACCCTTTTTAATAATGGTATATATATTTCTATTACAGGTGGATTATTGGCTTTATTACTGATAATACCGTTTTTCTTTATGATGGCTGTACCAGGACGTAATGGTAAGTCAATGTCTATGATGCAAGCTACAATGATGAGAATAATGCTTGCTGTTCCAGGTAACGCCTCTAGCACCTGTCCCTTCGCAACCAACATTAGTAGTGATACCAGAGTCACCTGGGGCGCCGGGGATACCGTGCCAACCGGGGCCAACTCCGGTTATCCCTCGTAAAACCTTTGAATATATTGCAGTCCCTAGCAATTATAAGCATGATTAAGGATGGCCTAATTTCTAAGGTCACTTGAATTTTTTCAGACGCTTGTTTATGTAGTCATTTCAAACGACAGATTTTTCATTAAATCAGAAAAGTTTTGTTGATTTGAATGGGTTCTAACGCCACTTGCAGAAGTGTTTCAGCTACATCTTGTCGGTCAGTTTGAGAATGAAGGAAAACACGGAGTACCCGGAGAGAACCCCTGATCTTTGGCATGTAACTGACCCACCTTATCGTTGGAAATCGAGCGCACCCTTTTGTTGAATACAAACGGGAGGCGAACTCACAAACCAGAGATGATCGGCTGCAGTAATTGTACGGATAAACAAACTGCCTTTACCATTTGGCCATCAAGGCATCTACGTAAAATTGAAACCGGTTTATCGCTACGGATGCATACAACATGTATTAGGGTCACGCAAAAAGTATTTTTCATTTTCCAAAACGAGGTAGTATCTGGCCACCTTGAGAGAGTATCCGACCATTGAAATTTGGTTTGTCTCTTTTCCCTTATCCTGTGACGCCATGAAGCAGAATATATACAATAAGAAATAAATTTCGCCCTCATAGTATATACGGTCGACAATGCATGTCGATAGATACTATAGTTACATGTGACATATCCAGATGACTTTTGATCTTCAATTATCTTTTATATAAATATCTGATCAGTTTTTGTGGACTACAACCATTCTGTTAAGTACTTTAATTGCAGTGTGAATTATCGAGTTTTGTTTAAATATCACAATTTGGCAAATGCAATGATGAAATGATGTCGTACTACACTGATACGACACAATACAAAACAAAAACAAACAAAAAAAAACAATAGAAATAATTAGTATTTGCTATTACACGGATAATTTTTTTCCGAACTTGTAATTTGTTCTAGGTTTAATGGCTCAGAACTTGACCCGCTTTACTTATGTGAACAAACTCGGAGCAAGTAACTTTTATTCATTTTGGCACTCTACAGATTGGTCAACAACAGTTCATATCGACCATCTAGATATAGGTTAATTGTGGCGAAACTAATTTGCATTTCTGTGAGTGGTCGCTTTTAGAGATTGTGTCATTCAGGTTACGAAATCCAATATAGCCGCTAGCGGACAAAATTGTGCGACATAAAGACTCATTTTGGAGAAGAATAAGAATATATCTTCTGAAAGAATTTTCCCCAAACTTAGCCTAAACCATTACCATGGTACATATGTATTTAGTTTAAAATTTGTATACATATTATTACGCAGCTACTAGATATGGATTATTACCCCATTGAATATCAACAACGTCAACAAATTTCATAAATTTGATGGAAATAAAATGAACTATATTATATATAACTATATATAATGAACATGCTATTTCAAATGCAAATAATTCATATTAAACTTTCAAATCGTAAGGTAAAATAAATATAATCTTATATTGAAGTAAAGTTTTTTTTTCTTTTCTCTTTTTTGTGTTTATTTCGGCTATTTACCATTGTTTTTTTTACTTAGTGTCTTTTTTGTGGTTTTTTTTTAGTTTCCTTATGTTTACTTTGATATAATTTACACAAAATTATTTTTAACCCTTTATTTTGTGGTAGCCAATCAAGTGTCAAAAGAAAACAACCATATAACTTAAATGAATGAGCTTAAATTTCAGTTAGATGTATTGAAGACCCGTGTCCAATGAATTACCGACAGGTACAGCAAAACTGTTATAGGTACTACGGAGATATGATAAGGATTGAAGCCGCGCAGGTAAGATATATTTACACAAAATGTTTGCTAGAAAACTGGAAAAGAATAAATTAAAGCGAAAAAACATTTATGACATATAAATGATTCAAAATTTGCCGTGAAACTTAACAACTCTGATTTTTTTTATATGTTAATATCAGCAATGATTATCCAAGAACTAATGTGAAGAAATAAATTTGATTTAAATGAAATTAAAATGCATTTATAATGTTTCCTAGATGACAATTCTTTAGCTAAATTTTAATTGACGAAAAACAATTGACTTGAAGCGCTAAAAATCGATAAATATAAATCACCCTTAGCTCAACTGTGTAAATTAATTAGTGATTCCCTCTCAATATATCGGTGTATTGATTCATTTTTGTAATAAAGCTTTTTCCGCATGGAACACGATTCAAAAGTCCCATATTGAACATTGTTTTTACAATGGAAATGAATGACTAAACTTTATCAAAATTTCAGTTGATAATGGAAGTTTCTTAATCTAGAGACTTTTATTACAGCATTTCCTACAATTTTCTAGAAAAAAGATCAACTTTGATAATCCGAATATCTTCGAATGGATTGACCCTTGTCGAATTTATTATATTTTTTTTTCATAGGAACTCTGAATTTTATGTCAAAATGTTTGATGATTATTCAATGACCCGACTCCGAGACAATGTCATCATTGTTTGTAAATGGATTGTCAATCAGAATTCCTATCTGAACTCTGTATTAATTTTATATGGCCCCCTTTCAATACTGTACAAGTTTTATTTTTTCCTATCAGAATGATGTATATCAATTTTATCTTGACCTATCAGAATGCTATATATTAGTTCAATCTTGGCCTATCAGAATGCTGTATTAGTTTAATATTGTCCTATCAGAATGCTGTATATTAGTTATACCTTGTCCTGTCAGAATGCTGTATTAGTTCAATCTTGTCCTATCAGAATGTTGTATTAGTAAATATTGTCCTATCAGAATGCTATACTAGTTTCATCTTGTCCTATCATTATACAGTATTAGTTCAAACTAATCCAATTAGATGCTGTATTAGTTTTATGTTGTCCTATCAGAATGCTTTATATTAGTTATATCTTGTCCTGTAAGAATGCTCTATTAGTTAAATCTTGTACTATCAGAATAATGTATTAGTTTTATCTCGTACTATTAGTATGCTGTATTAGTTTTATATTGTCCTATCAGAATGTTGTATTACTTTAAGCTTGTCCTGTCGGAATGCTGTATTAGTTTTATTTGGTCCTTCAACTAGCTTAATTTTCAGTATCATCTTAAAATCTATTTTAATGCTTGCACAGTCACTGCATTTTTGCATTATCAGAGAACACATGCTGACAAGAAAACAAGATATCCAATTCGTAATGCTCAATTATCATCAAATAATACTTTTTGAAGTTATTTGTATTACTTATGAATAAATTACATGTACATATAATAAATTTCTGAAATAATCTGTAATTAGAAAAACAATTAAAATATTGCATTCAATGAATTCTGTAAATGTCCCAACATTGGGCCAACGTTGGGCTAATGTATCTAGATGGTAGAAATGAAAAATAATTTATACTGGCATATTAATGTTTTTTTTAAAGTATATCCTTTAATAGATATATTTATTCCCTTAAGAGAATAGTATATATACCTGAAGAAGAATATATATCCTAACCTTCTTGACCTACGTATGTACAACACTGAGCCAACGTTGGGCCAATGTTGTCTTTGAAATTTCAGTAAAAAAATATTTTTCTTCACAGACAGTCGAATATACCAACTATGTTTTTTAAACAAAATTTATTCAAGTTTTTTGACCGGATAATACAATTGGTCAAAATGGAAAGAGTAACTGACAGAATCATAAATTTAACATTGGCCCAACGTTGGAAAAAAGCATATGTTTAAAAATCAAAATATTTGCAAAATACTCTGCTTGCACTTTTAACCGATCTATCAAAATTCCATCATTCCCCAAAAAAGTTGAAAATATTGATTTAAATATGACAATAAAAATTAATGCCTATGTGGGGCCAATGTTGGCCCAATATTGTCTTGCCAACACCAACGTATTGCCAACATTTGCCCAACGTATGCTTGCTGACTGGGAGGGGGTCTGAGTCAATCGTCTTCCTATATTTTTTTCAAGTTCATTTTAGTTTTGTTGTTGGTTTTGTTTTGTTCTTGTTTTTTTTATCCTTTTTGGTCTTGTTTTGCCACTGGTTACCCGTGTATGGGTAATGAAAGGTTGCTTTTTATCTGTAAAAACATCCCCCTCTGATGAACCCCACCCATATTTTTCAATCATTCTATATCCCTTCTTCAAAATAAAACATGTTAACATGAGCATAATTTGCACGTAATGTTTGAACAGGCCCCCTTTTTAGACCCATCCAACAAAATTTTGAACATTTCGTTTTTGATCAAAGTTTTTTTTTCAATTGCTTCAAATTGTTGATTTTTACCCATCAGTTATGAAAAAAGGTATAGATTGATACCCTGTAGTATTAGCTTTACAAATATTCCACATAAGTACCATTTCTACACCCCATTACATTATAAAAATGGAAAAACCTTACCTCTACTCCTTCGAAATGTTGACGTAAATTTAAGATTTTTCTCGAAATTGTGTAAGTTCAATTGTCTACAGAAACCAGTATATTTAACATTTCATAATTCTTGGAATTGATTTTAGTCTTTTAATGTCCTTTCTTTAAAATTAAGCATGTTAAAATAATGTTAATATGTTTTGAATGAACAAACTATCACTTTTAAATAGACAAATAAAACACATCGTTGAATATTTACGTGTCCGAAACAGTTTTGTCCCATCTTGCCACAACTGATCTCTGAGTGGTTCTAATTCATGAAAAATTGGTATACAATGGAAGTACATAATGTTTTCTTGACATCTGGTACAACTTTTGGCAATTTTGAAGTCAAAAACTTCCTACATTCATAAAACTTACCCATACCCTACATATTTACTCTAAAATTGTCATTTTTTGGTCTATGTTTGCATAAAAATAACCAGAACAAGAAATTGTGTGTTGAATATGACAATGTTGCAAGACAGATATTGTAATTCGTATTTTAAGAGACATTTGTCGACTTTAACTCAATATTTTGCCCAAAGTTAATAACAAATGGAAATTTTCAACATTTCAGCTTTTTCCAAAGTCTTCTGTGAAATCGTTATTGATGTCAAATCAGGAGATGATATGTGCATATTTGCCATCTAATTGATATAAGTGATACATTAGTTGTCTTAAAACATTGTTTAGAAAAACAAGGAGTGTAAAATGTGACTTCGAATACCGAAAAGCATTGCCCCTACCAAAATATTTTTGTCTATGTTCGCATAAAATTAACTTAAACGCGCAAAAATTTGTATTGATTATGACAATGTTGGATACATTACATCACCATTGGTATTTCAACAGCCATTTGTTGACTTAGACTCAACATTGTGCAGTAAATTGAGGAAAAATTAGAATTTTTAACATTTCAGATTTGGCCACATTTCCCTGTTATATATGGCAAATTTCGAGGATAAATGTGCAGATATGCCTATTCATTGTTCTAAGGGATAGATTAGTTGTCTGAAAAGGTTGTTTAGAAAATTATGGAGTATTTAATGTGACTCTGAATACCCCTACCGAAACAAATTTTCCCTGTAATTGTCCATTTTATGTCTTTGCTAAAAAAAATAACCGGAACACGCATAATGTGTGTTATAAGTGACAATTTTGCATGAATAACATGCTTTGGTATTTTAACATTTTTTAAATATCTGAATATCAGAATATCTGAATATTTTGTTCCAAATTGATGGAAAAAGGGAAATATCTGTATTTCAGATTTGTCCGACGTTCACTGTTAAATGGTAATATATGTCAAATCCGGAGGATATATCTTCAGATATGCCATTTGATTGTTTTGTGCGATACATAAGTTGTCTTAAATCAATGTTTCGAAAAACAAGGATTGTTTAATTTGACTCTAAATACCAAAAATCGTACCCCTACCCCAACAAATTCACCCTAAAAGAGTCAATTTTTTGGGTCTTTATTCGCATAAAAATAACCAAAACACGCAAAGGATGCATTGCATATAGAAATATTGCATTATTGGCACTAAATTAATTTGTCATTTTAAGTCCCACTTGTCAGATTTATCTCAAAATTTTGTACAAAGTTGAAGAAAAATGGGAGTTTTCAGCATTTCAGATTGTCCAAAATTCACTTTAAAATAGTCAAATGTGACAAATCTGTAGAACTTATCTGCAATTATGTAAATTCATTGTTATTACCGATATATATCTTATCTTAAAACAATGTTTAAAAAAATCAGAGGTGTTCAATGTAACACCAAATACCGAAAATTTTACCCCTTCCCCAAGAAAATGATGCTGAAAAATCCAAACATTATATGAATGAAACATACTTATATTTTTACTTTATTTTAAAAAATGCTTTTGATATATTGCAATATGTAATTTTAGCGCAAAAAATATGGGTAAAATTGAATATTGAAAAGTTGAATTTTTGTACCTTGTAAAACTGTCAATAAACCACGCGCATGATCTTATTCGTTATATGTGGGAGCCTCTGTGTATTTTTTTCTTTGAAATTTTATGTTATTGGACCTTTATACAATGTGGATGCTTTTCAAGCTAAATAAAAAAAAAAATGAAATAAATTGTGTTAAAAAATTAGGGGGAGGGGTAATATGTTTACAATTTTGAGAGTTTAGTTAGTCTTAAATGTTCAAAAGCATACTATCTAATAGTTGANTGATCTTATTCGTTATATGTGGGAGCCTCTGTGTATTTTTTTCTTTGAAATTTTATGTTATTGGACCTTTATACAATGTGGATGCTTTTCAAGCTAAATAAAAAAAAAATGAAATAAATTGTGTTAAAAAATTAGGGGGAGGGGTAATATGTTTACAATTTTGAGAGTTTAGTTAGTCTTAAATGTTCAAAAGCATACTATCTAATAGTTGAGATATCATGAAACGATATTCATCAACTTTTTCACATTTTATACCAAACTCGTGAAGTTTTAACAACTCTTAGTCAAAACAGCAATAATTATGAACAACGGAAAATCCTGTTTTTTATAAAATTTCGAGCAGAAGGGCCAAAAAGACTCCTTTAAATATGAATCTTCTTAAATGGGCTCCTTAGCATCAGCATTAGAAAATACACACAATAATTTGCATTAGGCATTATCTTTTTATCATTAAGAGCCTAAATATTTTAGATTTTCTCTTAATTTTAAGGGGACGGGTAATAATTTTTGCATTTCTGATCCCACAATAAGTCTGACTCTAAAATATTTTCACATAATTTGTTGCTTACGTATCATAAATCATTATTGAATTGGCAATTATTAGATATACATTCAAATTTTTGAAAATACAGAGAAAGAAAGTCGAAATTGTGAAAAAATTCCGATAATTTCCATTTTCAAAAAAGTTTATACCGAAAATTAAAACTTAAAGGGCTTTAATGGTCTTATTTTCAACATTTTATCACAAATGATTAATAAGGCATAAAAACTAGATCAAATGATGAGATTTCTTCTCTGAAAGAAATTGACAGCTTAAAAACCGTCATTTTTGCATTTTTTTGCAGGGGAGGGGTATATATTTTGCATCCTCACATCATAAATATGGCGTAGAGTGTCCATTGTAAGGCATATTAAATAAGCTTCAATCTGGTACCAAATTTCAGTACATCTAATTTATCTACAAAGAAATTACGGAGCTTAAAAGATGAAATTAAGATTACAACTAAAATACAAGAATTTTGTGAGGTGTACTATAAAAGTGGCCCTATACTGCGTGCAGGTTATATTCGTGTTATCATATTTTATTTTGAAGAGGGGATATAAAAGGACCTAAAAAGTTGGTCTGGGTCATAAGTGGAGGGTGCACGGAAAGTGATTTCAGCCCATAGCCTAATTAATAATCTCATTTGAAACCAAAAATATTGCAATGATCTTTGGAAGTTCATCTTCTGAATGCTCAAAAAGGTCAGAAACGACAGAGGAAACATAGTTCAACATTAGCTTATTATTTTCATTTCTTAATTTCTTTTAAAGTTATTGATGCGAATTGAATTAAATTGTATAGAAATGATGTTCAAGGTCGCTAGCTCATTTTGGCCTATCAAAAAGAAATGACGACCACGCCATAACATAGTTAAATGTTGGATTCTATGGGAAAACGTGTATTTAGTTTAACATTAGAATCATATATGCGATATGCACATTTTTAATCATCAACATAGCCCTGGCTTAAATAAGAACCATGTTGTTAGATGAACGGTACCGGCTCAGTATTTGTGTCTCAAGTTTTAATTATGGAAGCTCTAAAAATATATTTAAAGACCAATTATGAGCATTTCTTTTGTTATTCAATGCACTTTAATTCTTGTAAATGCCTGGGACAGATCCATCTCTGTTTTGTTTTCGTTTGATTCTCTTGATTTGGAAGCATTTTAAGTGATAATGTATCTCAAATTATTTACTTCATTAATTTTATGCATACTCATTTATTTGTCGTATGCTTAACTATGACCTTCTGTTATGTTTCAACTAAATATTAGATGGAGTAAAGGTTTCATGTGGGATATTCCCCGTTACCCTTCGTTTTTCTATGATTTAAATAAACATGAGTAGAATATTCTATTTCAGTGGCGGGATGTCAGCATTTCGTTTTAGATATATACATTCTTGTATTTTTTTCATATTCGAGGTCTTTAAGGTAGTTTAAGTATGTTTCGGAGTAATTAAATGAATTAAAGTGCTTCGTAAGAAAAGGGGGGCTCAAGATAAACTATTACTTTACTTTTATTCACATGTTTTGCAAATGATATTATATGGGTGACCATCAATTGCGCTATAAAACTTCAGACGAAACACTCTTTACTTTTCTGCGCAATTCGAATCACCTCTGAAGTTGATCGATATTCGAAACCTTTTCAAACAATACTGGATGTTTTTTTTCATAAATTTTTAGAGTGCTGTGATTTGTTCAGATTTTGGCATATCATCGTGTCAATGGCTCAGAGTTAGCAATGAAAATCAAATTTACTTGATGTATTGGCCTGGTGCTGAAAATAGATCAGTTTTGTCATTCACATTAATAAATGGATAAAAGCTGAATTAACTTTTCGTATTGACCTTGCAATAAAGATAAAAAATATTTTTAAATAGTTATGTAAAATACATACGTATTGCCCATTGAATATAAAACGTATTTGCACAATAATATACACAACAAAGTCAATACAAGTGGGCCAATATTGAAAGTAAAGCCAATACAGAAAAGAAAGGCTAATACGGGACATTTCACTTCCGGTTGTGAAACTATTAAATATATATGTTATAGAATTTGCGTTTTCATATTGGTACTGTGTTATGTCCTGGAAGAGTCGTATTAGGTTTCGAATAGCAGCATTGGTCCTTGGCTATCCAAAGCGCAATGTGACTCTGTCCTCAGTCAACATTCATTTTTCATAAGAATTATTTCTGCATTTGATCTCATCAATCGGCTATTTTTTATTGTATAACTTAAACAACATAGACATAGACGCAAAGCGATGTCAGTTCACGTTTCAGGCGTTCATATGAAAGCTATATTAATGCTAAATAATACAGGAATTCTGAGTTATGTTCAGTCCGGAATACATTCTTGATACTACTTGTATACGAAAAAAATCAGTACATCAATACATGGAGAGGGAATCAGTAATTAATTAACACTGCTGAGCTAAGGGTGGTTTATATTGAATCTGTAGTAAAGCTTTAGGTTTATTGCTTTTAGTCAATTAAAATTTAGTTAAAGAATTGTCATGTAGGAATTGTTATAAGATATAACACGCAGATAAAGACTTTTACTGACTTTGCCTGATATGATAACATTTTGAATTGATTAGATCTTTTCAAAATTCAATACTGATGCAGTTAACTTAAGAAATAATTCACGGGAGTGTGAATTATACGGCGATTTTACCACGGGTTGGCCCTATATGGCAAATATTTTACCCCGAGCGCATAACATATATTCAGGCTCCCGTGAATTATTTCGATTCTAAAGTGACATTTACAGGGTACAGAAGAGATGAAATCGTCTTTGTTTCATAGTTGAAACGGTCATTTTACCCCGCAAACTATGGCGTTCTCTTCTATGACGCTGCGAAAACTGTCATTAAAACGTCTATGTCGTTATCGAAAGCACCGTCGCTTGTCATGACAATACCCACGAATATATATGCGGATTTTACCACGGTTATGGACACAAGGCGATTAAAGGGCGTCAGCTGTCAACTTATTCGTCAGAGAGCATTCCATAGTTTATAATTATTAAGAGAACAACGTTTACTTACCATTTTATTTGCTTTATGATACAATTCCCGTTTTCAATACTACATTTAACATTGGAAAGATCTGCGGCATAAATGGATAAAGGAAATGTCAAAATCTTAATTAATTGTCTTTTTGACTCTTCCAGCAAAGATGTAGAGCTGAAGGAGCAGAAATTTGGAGAGCGGATAGTTTTTCGGAAGCTCAGCAGGTTTATAATGCTGTTGTACCAGGTAAGAGGCTGTTAAGCTTCTACTATACTAAGAAAGCTACTGGCAGAGTTTAAAATTGCAATCGGGTCTGTAAGTCTCGTCAAATTTTGAAACTTCCGGGCACATAAGTTGTACCCTGAAGTTGCATGTTTAATAAAATAACGTCATATTTTGGCGGGAAATGTTTTCAAATTCATTCGAAAGTTTTGACCCACAATAACCCCCCATTATTTTAAAAAGATACGTTTTACTCTTGACCGTCTGGCTGTTCGTCTGTCAACAACACTTTTAGCTCACCTGACCCAAACGGTCAATAAGAGCTTTTGGAATCACTTGTACGTCGTCTGTAGTCCGTTGTCCGTTAAAATTTTACAAAAATTTACGGGTTTGGTGCACTAAAGGTCCTGAACAAAGATTCCCCATTTCGTTTCGATCCGATAAAAGCATAGATGCATTGGACCCTATGGAAAATATCACATTTTTATCTTCTCCTCTGAATCCGCTTAAACAAATTCAACCTTACTTAATATGAATGATGTACGATATGTCATCAACAAAGAGTGCTCCTTTCGTCCCGATCCGATGAAAAACATGGCTGCGAGCACGGAAAATAGTTTTACATTAGATACTATGGGGAAATCTCAGTTTCAAAATTCCTTCTGAAACCACTTATGCAAATTCAACCACACTTTACAGGGATGATGTATGGAAGGCCCTTTACAAAGATTGCTCATTTCATTCTGATCATATAAAAAACATGGCCGCCAGGGCGGAACTTAGTTTAACATTGAACACTATGGGAAAATCACATTTTCACCTTCCCACTGAAACCACTGAAGCAAATTCAACCAAACTTTACAGAAATGATGAATTTTAAGTTCTTAACAAACATTGCTCATTTCGTCCTGATCCAATAAAAAACGGCCAGCACAGAACATAGTTTTATATTGGACCCTATGGAAGAATCACATTTTTGTCTTCTCGTCTGAAACCACTGAAGCAAATTCAAGCAAGCTTTACTTGAATGATGTATGGAAGGTCCTTAAAAAGGATGGCTCATTTCGTTCCGATCCGATGAAAACATGGCCGGCAGCGCGGAACTTAGGTTTAACATTGGACCTTATTGCAAAATCACATTTCAACTTCCCCTCTGAAACAGCTGAAACAAATTCAACCACACTTTCAAAGAATGATGTATGGAAGGTTCTCAACAAAGATTGCTTATTTCATTTCAATGGGAACATCACATTTTCAACCTCTCCTCTGAAACCACTGATCAGAAGCAAATTCAAGAAAACTTTACGAGGATGATGTATGGAAGGTCCTTAACGAAGATTGCGCTTTTTGTTCTGATCAGATAAAAAAACATGGCCACCAGCGCGAAATTTAGGTTTAACATTGGACCCTATGGAAAATATTACATTTTCATCTTTAACAATGAAATGATGCGAGAACGTGTTAATATAGGATCCCATGTTGCATTTTCGCTCTTGCAGTGATCTTGGAAGACAGGTGGGGTTACCAGATTAATTTTTAAAGAGGACACAATAAGCAAACCAGATTAATTTCTAAAGAGGACACAATAAGCAATCATTCCGCTAAAAATTGGTTAAAATGAATGAAGTTTATCTGAAGAAGGGAGATCTTTTGACACATTTACTTCAAGGTCCTAGTATGTAAAATGTTGTTCGACGGTTCTAGCTTTTGTGTAGTAGATAGAATCGTCAGATATAACGTTGATTCGGTTAACCGAAGGTTGCAACCTAAGACAGTGAGAAGTAGAATGGCGTTTCTCCAGAGTCGTATGTTTGACTGTTGGGCCATACTTTTTTTATCCTGAGCAAAGTGATGCAATGTTGATCATAACTTATTACCAACCATTCAGAATAAATCGAGACCATTACAGGAATTGCCTATAGGGTCCTATGTTATGCTTTTCCCTCATTTAGCTGCCATGTTTAAGTCAAAACTGAGAATTGCACAATCTTAGGATGCGACCATCCATGCGTCTCCCCAGCATAGGTTTGAATATTCAGCAAACTATATTTTTAAAATTAATAATGACCTGCGATAAAGTCCTTTGCGTAAGCTTTGCTTGTACACTCAATCAACATTAAAAGGCTACAATACGGGACTTTCGAACTAGGGACTCTTGTGTAATTGAAGGCGGAAACGATCTCCTCAAATACCAGGAAGAAGGATAATTGAATTCCTGACCTTTTGAAATAAATACATAATCCACCAAAAATAAAATTTTTATGAAATTGAAGTATCCTTATAATTTGTTCAATGTAGGTTCAATGTAGAACAATGGTTATTGTTTGAATGAGACACAGACCTGTAAGATATACTATTTTAAGGAGACCACTCAAGAATATTGTGACAAAGTTTAGTTCCAAATGGATCAAAAAATATTTTTATATGGTTATTTAGGCTAACTTTTCTGGGTTCACAGAACTTGATATTTTTTTGCAATATAAACTTGAACCCCATTGGTTATAGATGCTTTGAAAAATTAATAGGACTTTTGAAATTTTGTGCAAATTTTCAGAGAATAGGGGGATAAATCCAAAATGAGTTATCTGATTTTCTTCAACATTGCATGGTAGATATATCTGATGATGCTTATCGTTTTATTCTCAGCATAGTTTTTATATTTGTAAAAAGATTTCACCCCCCCCCCTAAAATGGAACTATATCCTATTTAAATTTATGTACGCCCTCATAGTATTTGTTCCTAAGACGCATTTTTGAAACTAAATATCCATGTGATTTTGCAGACTATATTTGCTTAAAATTGTCTAAGTGGTTTTAGAAGGGAAGACTTTGTAAAAAGTGAACGACGGACGGAAAACACATACACCGACATACGGCCTTGTATGTCAAGTAAGCTAATTAAAAACAAATTTAACTGCGTGCTACTTTTTCTGAAACGATTTTATCCTTTCGGCATCTTTCTTTAAAATGGTTTAGATCAATTTTATGCTTGAATTGGAAAATGTTTTAAGAAACAAACAAACAAACCTTACAGTCCACAAAGTTTGCGATGGAACAAAACGTTTCTCGCCTTTAAAAGAGAGAAAAATATGTCGGTAATCAAATTTGAAGAGATGATGAGTCGAGGTTGAAGATAAAAAAATAAAACTGTTGTTGCATTCATTTGTTTTACTATCAGGATATAGAGTAATTGCACATGAGACAAACTCTCTTCAAAGATACGGGAGAAAAGCAATGGAAAGCTTTTATTACCGTTCTTCATTTTGAACTAACCATATGAAACCAACAAAAACTGGCTTTGTTCATAGTAACTTATGACGGTCCTTACAATTGGTTTGTGCGGAATTCATTGCTAAATGTCGATCATCTCTACGTCCGTGTTTCTGTTCTTTGATGCAAGGATGCTGGATCTTCAACAACTAAAATCATGGCAAATTGTCTTACATTCTCTTCCAATCATTGTTCTACAAAAGAACTATACGAGAAGACAATCATAATATATAACAAATCACGGTACACTCATTTAATCTATTTCAAAAACATGGCATATCAAAATCATTGCAGATGGAGAGATAAAAAATTCGAAATTTCAAAAATTACAATGCCACAATTTGAAAGTATGATTGAGTTTCCTTATCAGAAATGTCACCGTAACTGAAATATTGAGGGCACATATCCTCACACGGGAATTTTGTCCATACTGCAGGAGAAGGAAACTATAATTTATAATTAATAATTAAAGAAAACGAAGTGAATGCACAAGATTTCTGAAATTTTTGGTAAAACCCATCAAGGGAACAAGGTAGTTCTTCCTCTTAAAAGTCTCTATGTATTTGAACAGACGTTTTCTTAGAAGTAACATGATACCAAAGTTACTGGAAATTTGGATTCTGCATACGCACATTTCGACAACTAATGTCTTTTTCAGTGCAGATAAAATCAAAATATTGGAAATCCGTATACCGAAATATATGTAAAGACTGAAAGAGAACAAGATACCACATGGAATGAGATCTAAATAGAAAAGCCAAATTAGCTAAGGACAGAGCTTTGCAAGAGGTTATACCCTTAGTTTTGAACAAAATTTTGTTATATTTAGATATTGTAAGATTTTAGATCCAACCGGTTTCCGGGCCAGCACCAAAGTAATGGCTACTGGGTTGGTGAAGACCCTCGGCGACTAACAGTCCACCAGCTGAAGCATCGACCCAGTGGTAATAGATAACATTATACAGAAGTAACTGTTAATTTGGATTCTGCATAATTATGCGCATTTCGACAACTAATATCTCTTTAGTGCAGATAAAATCATTTTTTGTCTATTTAGAACTGTGGATTTACTACGTGCCCTTTCATTGCTAGCGGAAGAGAAATGGCATCAACCACTTAATTCTAAACAAAATTAAGTTTTAAAGGGTCAGGTCGAGAAAACGGTTGCAGTACAATGTATGCAATGTGATCAGAAATCCACTTTGCTTTACTTGTAATTAGATCAGATATGTAGGAGAAATGTCATCCACAATTTCACTTCACAAAATTTAAAGGGAAAAAAGGCCATAACTGTTAGAAAAAAAACATTCAAACAAAACATGCAAAAGGCATTCTAGGCCAACGACTCCTGTCCGATTTGTTTGCATTCAAATCATAATTAGCTTCCACAAAATATTGAGATAGACATTATGCAAGCATATAAACCAAAATGTTCAGAAACTAGTTTTGCTGTCGGCAAAGTAGGTTTCATGAAAAACAGAAACCAGGATTTCTAGGACTAAATTCAATTTTCCTATCCTTTTCTCTCAGAAAAGAGAAAAATTATTTTCCTTTGCAAAAACCAGTTTTCGATGTTTGCTGAATTAAACTAGACTTTCCTACAGCTAATGAGAGTTGCATTGTAGAATTACAAACAAATCTCAGTATCCAATGTGTTTTTAATTAAAACTCACGAGAGATGCATATACATTGTTTTCCTCTGCGAATCAAAGCATTGTAGATAAGTCCATTAAATCTATGTTCCCTATACTTTTACTGAGAAAAACCGAGTTAAGCTGCATTTTGCCATATGAACATACGACACATCAAAGGCAGACCTAAAAGACAAAAACAATATTTCTGTGATCGGTAAAAAGATGGGTCCAATTTTAAAAACACATTTCCTTTAGGCAGTCGTCTATTCTAAAACAACAATAGTAGCGTTGCCAAGTTTGGTTACAGTTGGCACAGAGAGTTCAGAGGAGAATATATGGAAAGTTTTTTCATATGGTCCTATGTTAAAATAAACTATGTACCCCTGTTTACGGCAATCTAAAAGTAGAATTCTCCTTTAAAGGACAACAAATTCACTGCATGTTTGTTTTTAACTGTGGGTAAAATATGGAGAGTATTACAGAGGTTCACATGTCGGATACAAACACTTTGAATAGTTTCAATTATCTGGACGATGAACTTTGGGTAGTTGATCATACAGAATGGGTACGCTACCAATTATTTTGTCCAAAAAATGATTAAGTTGAACTAGTCCCAAAATTCAGAAAAAAAAGTTTAAAATGCAACCAAAATAAGAGATGCACATGTTCAATGTATTAAGAAACAATCTGCAAAGTGTCAGACCTTTTGGTTAAAAGCTGTGAGGAGTTGTTTAAGAAATGGGTGCCCAGTCTATATGATTTTATTGAAAGATAATTAAGTTCAAATACCATTAAAATCAGAAGAAAATCATAAACTCTCAGCAAAATAGTAGGTGAGCACTCTGTGAAAGTTTTGACCTATTGATGAAAAACTGAGAGAGTTTTTGATTTTACAAATTTGGTGCCTTGTCTATACAGCATATTGTTGAATAGTGACATAGTCCGAATATCTGTGACATCTGCAAAAATTCATATAATGCAAGAGGAGTTTACTACATAAAAGTAGCATATGTGCGGACGGACGGACGAACAGAAGGACAGACAGAAGGCTGAAACCTAAGTACCCCCCGAACCTCCAACCTCGTTTGTTTTGGATATAAGAATGTGGAAACCTATATCATTTTACAGGGAACAACTTTAACACCTATCTGAACATGTAGTTCCATAATAGAGAAGATCTCGGATGTAAATGTATTCTCCCATCTGCTGTCATGATAATATATGAACCCTTAACACAGAGGAATACAAAAAATTAAGTATAACAGTTTGGTTATAACTGGCATACGATTTCTCCAGAAGTAATCAGGATCCGTGAATGTTTTTGCATAGCGTCTAAGGTTATATTATTTTCCAATCTGGCGGCCACCATCAATAGGCAAACCTTATAACCACGTTTTCAAGGGGACCATTGAGAGACAAATTAAAATACTATTGAAATCCTGAAATCCAAAGTCTTTTGAAATCCCGAAATCCAAAGACTTTTGAAATCCCGAAATCCAAAGAAACAAATATTTCCGTTCTGAATTGTAGGAAATGACAATGTATATCCGACACTCAGCTACTGCATGAAGTTTAATTCGGAATATCAGTGATTAAAGTTGGTGATTATGGTGTCGCGAAGAAGGTCTTTCCACCACTCTGTTTATGTCCGGTCTTTATTTTAAGACCAAATGTTTGGTTAAATGAGATATCACCCCACAAACTAATTAAGTAGGCACTTATTAAAGCTATGCATTTGTTATGCAATTATAAGTACTGTTGCAAAATAATAAAAATTGTCAATAATTGGCAATAGGAAAAAGTACAGTTCGGTGTTTCTTTTCACAAATTACCATAACAGTATTGAAATCAAACAAATTAATGCATAACTATGCATTAATTAAATAAATAGATAAACAACAACGATTTCATTATAATTGTCGATAGAATAATAACATTTTATATTCCTACGAGTCTCATTTAATTGAAAGCCTACACAATAAATTGCGTCAGTGACGAGTAATATATAGTTATGTATGCTTAAGCGAAGAGTTCCGACGAGTACATCATGATACGACTGCAGCGTATTTACCACTGAAATTTGAACAAGCGTAATTTAAAGTGAATATGGACACAGTAAAGAGCTTGACAGTGTACTCAGATGAACATAATGACGAACTTCAAACCATGTCTATATTGACACAAAGTACGCAATATGAAGAAAATAAGAGATAGACCAGAAATTAAAATTGTAGGTAATTTGCAAATTTTGCCTCTTATGGCAAGAAAGAATAAGAGCTACTCTATATCTGTTTGCATACAACTGAAAAGTTATGTCAAGAGAAATTTAAATACACGAACACCAAAAAAACGAAAAAAAAAACATACTAACAAAAATTACATTTTCGGCCCCTTTGACAACATAAAGCTCCAAAAAAGTAAGAGCTATTTTAATACCGGTGGTATGCTACTGAAAACTGACAACAAAAGGACTTAAAAGGAAAGAATCCCATCCAAGTCCGTTGAAAGAAATTTTTAAGTAATCTGAACATTTGCCTTTTTGACCCTGTCTGGCCCCTCGTAGCTCAAAAAGGAAACTAATTGTCGAAAATTTGGTAGTTATACGCCATGTTTATTTTTCATAAGGAATCCGTTCCAAAAAAACTTGTATCAATATGAGACTAACATTGAAAGAAATAATTTAAATAAAAATCACCTCTTTCTGGTTCCATTTATCTCAAGAATGGTACCTTCTGCATGAAATCTGTTGGCAAACTACAGATGGGAAATTTCCGTGGGAACACATAGAAGGAAACTGCATCAGAATCCGATGAATAATACATATGCTAAATGCAAATATATGAAAACACCGAATTTTTTGCCCCTTTTGGCCATTTTTGTAAGGACTGGAGGGGCCACAATAACAAAATTCATCCTAGACTTCCCTTTTCTGCAAGGACAATTGTGATGAAATGTCATAAAGATCGATAACCTAAAAATAAAAGTGTCCAAATGTGTTTTTAAATGTGATATTGTTTACTTATGTATCAAAAGTCTGGTGTCCTCACGTGATATTTAAACTAAAATTGTTAAGAATTTGAACAACCAAGATATGTACATTACACTGGTTTACCAGAAAGTTAAATTGTACAGGCAATAATACATTTTAGCCCAATACGTCCATCTTCGTCAATATACAACAAAAGATCTAGGTATGAAGCCGAAGTAGGTGTGTCAGTTGTTTCTTTAATTTTTAAGTTCTTTGGGATAGATCTGGCGTGAATATTCTTTAAATTTTTGATTATTAAGAGAAAGTACATCGTCTATGTAGAGGAAGCTTAATTTTAAAAACTGGGCTTTATGTTTTTGTTTTCTTTGTGTAAGCATTTGTTAAAACTTGGCCTCATATGAGTACAGAAAAGGTAAGCTAAGAGTGGCACACATTTCCGATAGGAATCAGTATTGTCTGTTGGAAAACGCGACCTCCGAATTTGATCAAAATATCGTCGATAAAAAATTCTAACATTTTGATTACGTCAGTTCCGGTGTACTTCTTTTTTGAATCAGTGTTGTTCTTTACCACATTATATGTTGGTTTTCCCTACAACTAGAAAAGGTGCAGTTACAGTTTTCAGTTTATTTTGTGGCAGGGTAGTATTTTATACTTATTGACTGGGTATGATTGGAATAGTAAGTTTATTGTCATCGAGGTACAACTATTGCCCGAGGCGTAGCCGAGGACAATAGTTGTATCCGAGAAGACAATAAACTTACCATTCCACGAATATCTAGTCAGTAAGTGTTTTATTATACCAAAAGAAACACCAGACAAAAGATATGCTAATGAGGGGAAATAGTTTATGCTAATGAGGAAAAATAGGTAAAAAGATATGTTAATGAGGGAAAATAGCTGACGCTAATGAGGGAAAATAGTCAAATTTTTGAAAATTGAAAACAATAGTAGAAAAATTGTATGATCAGTTGTTATAGAAAAAAATAACTAAGGTATAATAAAAAGAATTGTAAAATCAAAAATTTGAATGCTATTGCAATTAGTAAGAGTTGTTGAGGATAGCTGTTCAAGATATCTGGATGTCTTTGTTGTTTTCAAGCGCCGTATGCGATTCACAATCAATGACTTCATAGACCTATTCCAGTAGGACAATGTCTCAACGCCCTCTTTTTCTTTCTTTGCCCAATTCCTAGCATAGTCCTCAATTGCATCCATCAAAATCTTGAAGGTGAACTTCTAGTTGATGCTATGGGGTTCACGGAATCTTGGACATTTTGGGGGGATATCTCGTAGTTAAGGTTTTCTATGATATCAAGGTAACCAGTTATAACGTGTCCAGCCGGATTGAATGGAGAAGAGGGGAAGCGCAATCATCAATTTGTAAGTTACGCAATACCCGTTTGTTTTTGAAAATGGAAGTTGCAGTTAGGTAATCTTGACATTGTTTTTACAAATCACTTACTTGGATTAACATTTACATTTTATATGATATCGTTATTGAAATACATTCCAGCGATTTTATTTTCATTACTATATTTTTAAAATTGGGACAGTTTTGGTTAATTTTCCGAAAGTGACAAAGACCAGTCACTTCTTGCAATTCTTGTAATCGGTCATGCGACATAGCCGCAAACTGGGAACTTATTTTAACATTGGACACTATGGGGTATGCATACCAGATCTTGTAGGGAATCAAGCGGATTTTACCAATAATATCTATGAGGCACATACTTTTGATGCTGATCTTTTTCCAACATGTCTGGCCGATGATGAAGTTAGTTTATTCTTTTATTCATAAGAGACCATGTTCATACACGGACTAGTTGAGAGAAAACTGTAAAACGATAGCCAAAACTCTTTATTTTAGTTTCCGTTTTACAGGCAAAAATGTAAATTCCATTTTTACAGACAAAATGTAAATTCAATTTCTGCAAATTAACAACTTATATCACAAAAAATCCCTACTCTGAGGATAACGTTCATATACCGTATAGCGGGTAATTTTCGCGGTGTTTTAATTTTCGCGTATTTTCGCGGATGGTCTCAAATCGCAAAAATGAATTCCGCGAATATTTTCTGTATTCTTAGGATATATGTAGGATCTTTGATAATCCGCGAAAATTTAAAACGCTAAAATTTTTGGCATACCTTTTCCACTCTAATCCGCGAAATTTTTGACCCGCGAAAATAACCCGCTATACGGTAATATACCACTGAAGCAGCATCAAACAAAAACTTTCACCTCTATATTTAATTTGGGAAGATGAATTAATGTATGTATAAGATACCGTACATTGTAAACAAAAGAGGTGGTCGATATTGAATCTGGGAGGTTTCTTTTTCCGCACGAGTGCTCAGGTGAAGGCTGAGGGTGCATTAGCCCCGAGGCTTTTACTTGAGCACGAGTGCGAGAAAAGATCTCTTCCAGATTCAATACCGGTCATTTCTTTTGTACCACAATAAAAACTATCTTATTCATATCTTATACGACTTTTAAAATTATTTCAAAACAGTTTTATATAAAGTACTTATTGGTAAGATAAGTAGTAGTTATTTTAAAGTATTATGTGTTGTCTCCGTGGCGCAATCTGTATGACCGTTTGGTTAGAGAGAAAAAAAAAACAACAATTTTGGTTAAATGACATGATAGACAACTTCTATTGAGGTATACAAGTTTTAAGATTTTTCTTCCCAAATGTGAGTTGTAAAGATAAATAGGTTTATTAATCGAAAAGTATACAAGGCGGACGTGGCGTAGCTAGTAAGGTGGTTGGTAAACCATATCAAGAGTAGCAACATGAACGGTTGCGAGTTCTAGTCTCACATACGACGAACTTTTTGAAGAGACAACACATTTGGACTTAAGATTTTGAAATCAATGTGTTCACTTATGCAGAGAAAGTGGCCTATACTTAATCTGGGAGGCCAGTTTGAACAATAGCTTCGCTTGGGTATTGTGGTACAAATGTTTATATAGCAACTATTCATACACAATATACTTTGATAACGAGATTTTCCACAGGTAATATCAGGACTATTTGGACTACTGCAAGGGATATGGGAGGAACTTCAGTTGCGTCCTATCCTGGTGGAACTGGTTTACCAAATTTTGCAACTGGTAAGTTTACATTAAACACAACATTAACGACACTTATCCCTTCCTGACTTAATGACAATATAATGTCGATGGATCAACATACAAAACAAAAATTCAATTTTTTGCAAAATTAAAACGAAACAAAAGAAAACAGAATAAAAAAAAAAAAAAAAAAAAAAAGGAAAGAAAAGCAACAAAAGACAACAAAAAAACAAAAAAAACCCCCAAAAAACCAATAAAAAATCATATGGTTAGCTTTAGATTGTCTAGACACTTCTTTGAATTAATACAATAAATACAGGTACAATTAACTAAAAACTGAAATTGTTGTACATGATTTCTTAGAAATATATTTCATGGACTAGTTGAGATGACATTTTATGTTTTCATGTCACATGACGTTTCTTTTAGACTATAGATCCCTCTATAGATTAGGCGTTTATCAGAAATATTGGAAAAGGCATCGACATGATTGATAGCATACCATTGACCTTATTACCCACAAATCAACCTAAGTAGCTACACTCGAACTTATTAGCTACATTCAGTCTATTTAGCTACAGCTTAACTTTCTCGAACTAATTATTTACAGCTCAATCTAATGAGCTACAACTCAAACTCATTAGCTACCACTCAGTCTAATTAGCTATAGCTGCGTCTAATTAGCTAAACTCAATCTAATGAGCTACAACACAATCACATTAGCGATAACCCTTCCTAATTAGCTAAAACTCAATCTAATGAGCTACAACTCAATCGCATTAGCTACAACTCAGTCTAATTAGCTACAACTCAACCTAATTAGCTACAACTCAAACTAATTAACTGTAATTCAGTCTTTTTTGCTTCAAATTAGCCTAATTAGCTACAACTCAAACGAATAAGTTACAATTCAGATTAGTAAGCTACAACTCGATCAAATTAGTTACAACTCAATCCAATTACCTACTTCAAACTAGTTAGCTACAATTCAGTCTATCTAGCTGCAACTCAACCCAATCAGCTACAACCAAACCTAATAAGCTTCAGCTCAAATGATTCTCTCACGATACTTTTGGTGTTGAGCCTATATATGTTATAGATGACCCCTTATTGACAAGGACTTTATCTGTTGATATCAAAGAAAAATACTTCAAATTATGGATAAAAAGACATTCATGTTATATTTAACCTGTCGTTCTTATGGAACTGTCAGAGTTAACAGCATTTTTACACTATATTTTCAGTTTATTATTGCATTACGATTTATACCGATTTAATTTCGAAGACAATATGGTTTAGACCTGGTACTTTTCAAAACAATATATTATTTGGAAACGTCAGGTCTAAGTTATGTTTTATATGCAAAACACTAAACGTTACGTTCTAATTAAACCAAGAATAATGATATGAAATAATAATACAATTACAGCATGCAAAAGTCTATTACTACATGGCTTCATAGATCTGATCAGAGTATATTGAGCTCGGACTGCGTCCTCGGTGATTATGTTCTAGTCAAGTCTTTAAATCCATGTATTGATCTCATTGCCATGCTGTATAATAATTCACTTGCAAGATGAGGACATGATAAAAGTTATTATACCCCACGCAACGAAGTTGCGGAGGGTATATAGTTTTTGAATGGTCCGTCAGTCCGTCCGTCTGTCCGTCTGTCATCAAGTGGATACACTATTTGTCCGGATAACTCCTCCTACAGTTTTTAAGCTAAGTTTTTATTTTGCAAGTTGATTGTGCACATATCAAAGATGTGCATTCTACTTGGATTTTGATTTTTGATAATTTGTCAGCAAACTACACATTGTTGAACTTGGTCATTTTTATGCATTATATTTCATATAGGGTACACCATTTGTCCGGATAACTCCTCCTACAGTTTTGCTGGTTGCTGGTGCACAAATCAAAGATGTGCATGCTACATGGATTTTGATTTTTGATAATTTTTCAGAAAACTACACATTGTTGAACTTTGTCATTTATATGAATTATATTGCATATAGGGTACTTCACTTGTTCGGATAACTCCTCCTACAGTTCATTAGATAGGAAGTTATTATTTTGCAGGTTGATTGTGCACATATCAAAGATGTGCATGCTACTTGAATTTTTGATTTTTGGTATTTTTTCAGAAAACTACACATTGTGAACTTTGTCATTTTTTTTGCATTATATTGCATATATGGTACATTATTTGTCAGGATACTTCTACAGTTTATAAGATAGGAAGTTTACAGGGTACTCCATGTGCCCGGATAAATACTCCTACAGTTTTTTTAGATATTTTACAGGATGATTGTGCATCTGTAAGAGATGTGCAAACTACTTGGATTTCAATTTTTGATAATTTTGAGATAATGCAGGATTATCTGATATGTTGGGGCGTGGGGTATAAAGGTTCTTTAATTTTAAATTTGTGCCCGAACAAAAACATGTATTTAAGTTTAATATTCGAAAGTTTTCCTAATGTTTACATACTTTTCCGTTTTATAAAGAGGGAACAGGTGAATGCAGTAACTCCAATGAAGTGGAATGTGTGCAAATACGAAGGGATGGAAATAGATTTGAATGGTGTTACTTACCATGTGACGATATAGATGAAACTGTGTGTGAAATAAGACGTGTAAGTACATTATATTGTGAATGAAAGGATATGGAGTAAATGTACATGAGACAAAGTCCCTACAAATTCTAAAAACAAGCAAAGGAACAACGCTTTTATTGTTGTTCTTCATCTTGTTTGTATGTAGAATACAAATGATTATCAATGTTTGAACAGGACACGACAAGATATGTAATATGTATTATTAAACTCGTAATCAGCAAATACATGAATCAAATACACTTCTGAAATAGTTTGCATTTTGTTTAGTATCGGCATATTGTAAAATAAGGCACTGCAAAAGACAAAAAGGACATTAGATATAGTAGATCTTTTGTGTTAAAAACAGAAATGCCGCGTAAAATATAATATATAAAAATCATATATCAAGTGTTTAGTAT
>MJUU01004600.1:51392-76058 GCA_002080025.1 Modiolus philippinarum | reverse complement strand
AATTGGATTTCAAAAATATTTGATTCCAATTTTGGTAAATTTCCTGAAAGTCTCAAAGACCACTTTTTTGGGGGAATTCTACCTAGCACCATACTTAAATTGTTTATTTAGTTTAGGAAAATCATTTTCATCAACTGGATTTCAAAAATATTGATTCCAATTTTGGTAAATTTCCTGTTCAGATTATTGGTCTCAAAAACCACTTATTTTTGAATTCTTCCTAGCAACCATATATCCTAGGTTTTTTAGTAACAATAATGACTATCAATAGGTAGATTGAAAAAATAATGAAAAAATATGCCAAGGGTGTATAACAACTGTTTTCTGTGTCAAACAGGGAGTGCGGGGATAGCTGTCGTTTCCGACAACATCTAGTATTTTTTTGTTGTTGTTTTTTTTTATTTTGCATTAGAATAGAGATAACCAAATTGTATTTGCTTTAATGATCTTCATGGGTTAATCAAACATTTTACTGTCGCAAACTGTCGCAAAAATTTATGGCTCCGCTAACAAGTCGCCGGAAAATTCTAAAATGCAGTATGGTTATCTTTCAATTTGTGTGCACTTCCAACGCTTTCATATCGCAATGAATCCTACAAAAGTGCATCAACTACTTTGATTGTGCATGTTTAAGGCAAAAGCTAAAAAATAATTGTCGAAAATGAGAATTATTTTTAATGAATATGGCACCTTCAGCACGAGGTAAATCTCAATCACTTCGAAATGCAAGTTCTTTCTGAAAAGCTCTTGGTCAATCTTTGATGACAATAACAAAAATATTATAAAACTATTAATATATCGAATTTTAATCATTAATCAAGGTTTAAAGCAAATTACAAATTGTATGATTAACAAATATGCTAGAAATGTATGATGTTTACCGCAAGGAAATATCTGTTATCTTACTTTCCTTATTTCCATATAAAGGCTTTTGACATACTACTCGTCATGCGTCATGTGTCGTAAGTTTACTTTTCAAAATCCCCCCTTGGGGCCACTGGACCAGTTGTTTAAAAACTATACAGTAATGCTTCATGAAAAAATGGCTACAAAAAATTGTTCAGTTTGCTAAAAAATATGGGGTAGAATAAAACATGGGACTAACTGGATGTTCTAAGCTACAAACTCAAAATCCATTGCATTTATCAAAAATCTTATAGGATAAAAAAAATATTTAATATCATGATCGCGCAATGACGAACAAAATCCTTAAAAAATAAGTGTTCTATTTGTGATTTTTTTCATTTTTATAAGCAGTGGCTAAGTTTTATTTCACATATGTTTTAGTGTATCAAAATCTACCTACCCTGCAATATGGTGCAAAGCCTGAACATTTGCTTTGGAGGTTTTTTTTTGTACAATTTTTGCAGTTTCTTTCTGTTTGTTCTTTATTTCCAAGATGATTTTGGATAGATATTGAGTTGACGTTTTATCTGCCAATATGCTACGCATGTTAAGGGCTTCTTTTGTCCCCCATGTTACGAAATATTGAATCCTTATAGGAGTTTTCTATTTAGAAATACCTTAATTGTAGAGAGGGTATTCAATGATTCAACTATTTGTTTTGTGCTTAGGGATGGAATTCAAAATAATTCAGTTCATAAGAGTAATAGCTTATGATGCAGTTAACAGTAATGTTTGCTTTTGCTTATCTTATCTTTTCTGTTTTGTTTTCTTTTGGGGATGGGGGGGGGGGGGGTAGCAGTTTCATGCATCTAAGTATTAATATATTTTATTTATTACTCCGATGTTTTAAAGTGTATTTCCATATCTATTTCTAAATATATATTGGTTTTATGTATTTTAAACATTTTTTGAAATTATGGATTTCCTTTGTTTGGGTTCTAGTGCTGCTGATGAGGAATAAATTTCTGAAATGGCCATACAGCCCATTAAAAATATTGCAGTTGGAGTAATCATATGTGTTATGGTCTCATGTTCATTTACTCCATATCCTATCGTTAAATATTCTGAAAATAATATCTCGAAAAATAATACACTTTTAAATTGTTCCTATTGTTCCTGTAGTAACAAATGAACATTTACCTTTCGATAGCGTCCTTATTTTTTTCTTTATGGTGTACAATGTACAAAGTCCAGGCGAATTAATACTCCTATCGAGTACATCAATAGCTAAAATGAATGTGTAGGTACTCAAACGAAGAATTTTAAGGAAATTTTATGTTTTATCATCTCTATCATACAGAGCAGGACATGCTTACCCTTCCGGACCACCTGATGTCGCTCTTCGTTTTACGGGAGTTCACACTGACAGTGCTTTAGTTTTTGTGCTATCTTGTTAAAATGCCAGTTTTGTCTTCGTCAGTGATGTTTGTGATACCGATTTTTCCTTGTCCCATGTTTGAATACTGAAGTGATTACAAAAGCTTTTAAAATTTCACCTTGGTACTGTTTGAGGGTTGGGGAAGTTACACGTGCCACGGTTCTCAATCGGTTTTGTCTCAGGGTAAGAAAATGACAATAATCAATCAGTTAGCAAACAGATTTTACAAAGCATATGCCTAACTAACTGTGTGACGAGTGCTTTAGACAGAGCAGAACATGCTTTACCCTTACGAAGCACCTGATGTCACACTCTGTTTTTTTAGAGTTCACACTGTTAGTGCTTAATTTTTATGTAGTTTTCGTATGTTTTGTGGGCATGTCTTCCGTGTTCTGGTGCTCTTGCTTTTGCCTTGTCTCTGTACTTAGATTTATGTGAACTTGTGCTTTGTTCATTCGGTATTCTACTGCCGCTGTTTTCATTGCACAAATACATAATGAGGGTGCATGTAGAATGATGCATTTGAATTACAACTCATAATTTTCATCTGCAAAGTTTCAAATAGATTCATGAATGCACGTAGGTGCGCGACAGTTATAATTTTACTTGGTTTTGATGTTTTCTTCAATTTTTTAAGTAGTTAATCTCAATTAGTGACCAATCATCGCAAATCCAAATAATTTTAACCATTTTTTCCTAAACTCGCGCGTGGAGCGGATCATGCTTACTCTTTCCGGAGCACCTGATGATACCTCATTTTTTATAGGGGTTCACACTGCTAGTGTTTTAGTTGTTTGGCGTTCTTGTTCATTTTTGCTTATTTGTTTTGACTTTGTCATACGGTCTCAATTCTTGTTGGATGTGAATTGCCGTAATATTAGATTTATGACTTTAGAATTCCCCCTTTTCCCATTCTTGCATCGGTATTCGTTTGACGATGTACTAAAATAGAACTTATTTTCCTGGGTTGTTTGATTAAAACTAATCTTGAAACAACAACTATATGATCTTTTCGTATAAGCTACCAGAATTTTCCCTGAAACAAGCGCCCGGGTGATCCTTTTAGCTAGATTCATAAGGATACGTGTCTATTTTATGCCTCTATTGTGTAGGATTATTAAAAAATTGCTTGAAAGAATATTCAAATGAGTGCTTACGATAGGCCTAAAAATTCAAAACTATTTTGTGTTTCAAAGAACCTCTGATGAATCAACTGCGGATATCAATGTAACTCATGATATCCGTTTCATCTATTAACAATAAAAGTTGCAAAAAGCCATGGTTTAAGGTTCTAGAAATGAATGTACATTGCTCTTATGTGCCTCTACTATAGACATATTTCAAAACTACCCTTTCAAAATAAAAATGACTCCTAGATTGGCTTTGAACAACTCTTTTCATATGGCAAACAGCTCGGCAAGTATTCCTGTCAATTATTCCTGTCAAGTAATCATGTCAATATTATCTATGTCAAGCATATCTTTCCTTCCTGTCAGATACAAAGCTAGTGCAATAACAATTTCCCTTTAGGCATAAATATCTCAGTGTCCACCTTATGAATCAGGGCTTCCAAAACCCGTTTCATAAATCATTTAAAAAATGATCAGTTCCTTGCACATATTTGCATATGGCATGAAGAAAATTTAAACAATAAAGTATTTAATGCAAACAATAAATTAAATACACAATACAAACAATAAATTAAGTACACAATACAAACAATATATTAAGTACACAATACAAACAATATATTAAGTTCACAGTACAAACAATAAATTAAGTACACAATACAAACAATAAATTAAGTACACAATACAACCAACAAATTACATGATACAAAAAATAAATTAAGTAATTAATATAAGAGACTCCAGTCCTGAGTTCGGTTGATTGTTTTACAAAGGAACCTTGCTTGTTCAACTGAATAATATTGTTTGGATTGAGAATATAATTAACTTGATCTAAGTTGGATAATGTACAAGTTTGTTCATTTTCATTTTTAAGAAATTAAATACTGTTTTGTTTTTGCATTATTTCAATCGTAATATAATAGAAAATGCATTTTTTGCCATTAAAAATATATTTGCATGTGACATTAGGAAAGTTAAAAAAATTACATGATACAAACAATAAGTCAAGTAAACAATATAAGAAACTCTTGTCCTGAGTTCGGTTGATTGTTTTACAAAGGAACATTGCTAGTCCAACTGATTAAGTTTTGTTTTATTGACGAGAAAATTAACATGATGTAAATCGGATAGTGTACAAATCTGTTCATTTTCATTTTTTAAAGAAATTAGATAGTGTTTTGTTATGGCATTATTTCAATAGCAATATAACAGAAAATGTGTTTCATCCTCTATTTTTTTAAACATTTTTACAAAGTCTTTCTTCTCTTGGAAAATGAAAAAAAGTTGTCGCTTAGTCTAGATTTTGTAATATTTTTTCTGTATTCAAAATTTTGACAAGATAAATAACCCTCTTGGGAGGGTTTACATGATTGCTTTATTATTTATATAACTTCTGAACTTGAGTTGACTATTTTTTACTAATTTCTTCTTGTATAAATTTTCATAAAAACTTGTCTTTGATTTAATATTATCAATTCTTGCTTTTGTAATTTTCCCAAAGTTTAAGGTTCGCTAAATGGTTTACAAAACAATTTTTGGGAGACATTGAAGTACATGATGAGTGAGATTGTTTTATCTTATTGCATTAAAGTCCACTTCAATTGGTAAATGTCTTTAAACTGAAATGAATATGTAAATGCACTTAGATCCTTCATTCGAAGTTAAATAATAATATAAACATTTCAAGGTGTCATTTTTAGATGAAAATTATTAAACACATGCAAACTACATCCACAATTCCGATGACGAAGATTCTGCTGAACTAAACCAAATATGTTAATATTTTATTATTCAATCCAATATATTTAATTATATTTCATTTGTTATCAATTACATTTTTAACCTTTAATATGTTTGTTTGCAGGTTCAATGCAGATTCGGATAAAAAAAAACTTGGTGGAAACGACTCGAAATTAGCAATATGAAAAATATAGATATAGATCCGCAATATTTAGTTTCATACATTACTGATACATTTTAAAACCTAGCAATCAAAATACTCACTTTTGTTGTTCTCCATCTTGAAATAACCAAATACACTTTACTGAATTCATACAATATGAAACCTGTGGATTTTGGCTGTTGACCCTATCTCGCCTTTAATTTGTAGAACTTCATAAAGAGCAGAAAGAATAAATATGCTGTAGTTCCTGTGGTTTACCAAAAGCAATCAAGGGATACGGAGTAAATGTACATGTGACAAAGTTTATATAAATACCTCGTGAAAAAAAGCAATGGAACAACGCTTTGAATGTTATCCTTCATCTTGACGTCACTATGAGGCCTTCAACAATGAGCTATTCTCATACCTCCTAGTAAGTTCAAGACGAACCTAGCACCGTTTTTTTGTTTCAGAATTCATAGCTAGATGTCGAGCATTCCAATATCCAAGTCACTAAACACGTGGATGCGGGTTCATCAACAATCATAAAATTAACTGGAACATGTGGAAGGTGTTCTTACAATTTTTGTCATTCGTTGTCTGATAACTACCTTTACCATACCTTACCACACTAAAAGCTTTGCACCAGTCTTCAACTCTGATCAAATTTGTTGGTTACCATTTGTGTTATGGGTTAGTCAGGAAAATTATTCGTCTAATTCGCCAAAAAATTATGGAAACATTCACCAAATGCTTGGCAGAGATCCAAGTCAAGACAATTGCGGTTGGCCAAGAGATCCAAGTCAGGTTGACATTGTTTCGGTGGTTTTGCACCTTTTTATCTTTCTGCCCTTCAGATTTTAGCTCCTGACAAATATGTTCAGTAATTCTGTTATTACCCCGATTTGATAGGGGTATCTTGCTTACAGAGTGTACACAAGATACAAAATGAATATGCATACGTTATTATATAAATAACTAAATACCGAAGTGACTGTGAATTTATTTTCTGCATATGCGCATTTCGACAACTTATGTCTCTTCGGTGCAGATAACATCTAAACGTTTTGAAGATCATTCACTCAAAGATATTCAAAATCTGATACTTTACGGGAACAAATAGCCAAAATGATCTAAATGTAAAGCCAAAATCAGGACAAAGCTATGCATTTGGGAGTTACTCCTTTGATTCAACAAAATTCACAAAAATTTAGATATTGCTAGGTTCCAAATAGAATTGGCTTTCTGGTCAGCACTTACTACTGGGCTGTGAATACCGTCGGAGACTAACAGTCCAGCAGAAGAGGCATTGGCTTAATGGTAAAGGTACAATTATAGATTCCATATAGAAATCATGGCAAAAATTGCAGCAGATCAACCGATAAGATTTTACTCCTGAAAAAGGAGCTACTTCAAAGTGTTAACAACAGATATCACTGATGTACTTGATCATCTAGCAATGAATATACAGTTTAAGCACTTGTATGTCATCTGTATGAAGCAACATTGATACAAAGTCTAATTCAGTAGAAAACGATAATCTAGCGAGATGTTTTAATTTCAGCTTATAGGTCATATTTTATCTTTAAACAATTATCGATTTAGATTTAAGGATTATACTCATCTCATCTAACCAAATGAACTGGAAATTAAAATATCACTGATACACAAATATCGGAGTTCTACCCGGATCTTCACCTTTATGTGCATATCTCTGGACACTTAAAATCCAAACTTTTCTTCACACTTAATGATTATGAAGTTCTAAAGGGGAACTCTTTATTTTGGAGGAATAATTTACAGGACAATATTAACAATGACTGATCATTTACCTCTCTAAGTAGCTTTTGAGAGGAGGTATCAAAATACCAGTAAGGTGGAACAAAAATGATTTACCTCATCAGAAAGTGTCGACATATCTCCTGATATGAATATTTTTTTTTATTTTGATAAGATAGAAAAAATGAAAGGATATGGAATGAATGAACATGTGACAAAATAGCATATGATACACAGAAAACTCAAGTTTATAAAGGACAGGGCTTTTATTCCTGTTTACATCTTTGTGTTGCCTGATGGTCTTCAACCAGAGGTGAACAATATTCACCCCCTCAAGCAAGATCAAGAAGGCCCCTAGCGTGCACTTAAGCGGTATTCTTGCCAATAAAGTTGGGCAACATCGATAGAAGCTAAAATTTGTCATTGAAGCAACACATATCGGGAGCAGTCGATGAACAAAAAGTAAACCGGGCAATGTCTGCCTACAAATATTTGTCATTAAGTAGCCTGAAAGACAAAAATCAGGAAAAAAAAACAACATCGATAGACAACACGGGGCACATCAAAATAGATGTAGGCAAGCCTTCCAGAGTAACCTAAGTTAAAAGGGCAATGATAGTCGTGTGTACAGATTATTACATTTTAGTACAAACAATGAAATTATTGAACAGCCGAATTGAAAAAAATAAATGAATGAGTATACGTATGAGAAATTCTCACACGAACAAACACGCAATAACTGTTATATTATAAGATCATAAATATCAAGCACGGGAGACTTTCTACGGACTCCACACAGCACGATGCATGTTATGGAATTAAAGAAAAATGATATAAAATCATCTCATTATTGTTTTGATTTTATTATTTTATTGTATTGTTGAACGTATAAGAAACTTTCAGTTTATTGTTATTCGCAAGAGTATTGAGGGTTGTTTTACTCTATTTAAATTGACAAAATGAAATTCACCTAAAGCATTACAAAATGCATTAAAAATCAATCACCCCTTTGCTCATTGATAAGAATGTCCAACATCGGTTATCTACTTTTGTTTTTGATGCAGTAAAACAACCCTCATTACTCTCTTAGAGAGCAATAAACTAAAATCCCAAAAAGGTCAACCGTTAAATAGAATAAGAAAATCAAAACAATAATTAGATGAGTGCATACTTAGTTATTCAAACATCTCAAAACACGAATTTATCTAAGTTGCGTAATAACTGTAAATTTTGACTTACTGTACGCGTGTTTCAATTAATGACCTTTCATCATCAGCATTTAAATATGTAACGTGATAATCAAAACGTTGTTTACTTGACTTACTTGACTTAAACACTTTCATCCATTTCTGGACATAGGTCGTAAGTGAAAGATTTCCATTTCCTTCTGTCCTGGGCTTACTTTTCGATTTGATACCATATCTTGCCCTGTTGTCCCCCCACCTGCTCAGCAGATCTTCTCCAGGAGTTCTGTGGCCGACCGTGTTTTCTTTGTCCTTCAGGGTTGCATCTCAGTGCCTGGTTTACAGTGGTGTTTTTGGGCTTTCTGAGGGTATGCCCAATCCATGTCCACTTTCGTTTCTTTATGACTTGTCCTTGATCATAGTTCTTCATTGGTCCCCTTACCATTCCATTTGATTTTGCTTCTCTGATATGCTGCTGTTGTTGTTCACCAGGTCTCAGAGCCGTATAGTAGCACAGATTTTACGTTTGAGTTAAAACTTTTAAGCTTGGTGTTAATTGGAATTTGTGATGAAGTCCATTTAGGGCGTAAGGTTTTAAAACAGCCGCTGCTTTTCCAATTCTGCATTTATGTCTTTGTCCGTGCCACCATCATTACTAACAATACTGCCCAGGTATGTAAATTTTTCTACATCTCCCAGTTCTTCTGCATTTATTTTAAATCTTCTTGTATCTAACCCTTTTATACACATTGTCTGGTTCCGACCTATTCCTACCTCCGAATGGAAAAATTATGGTTCGGGCCCCCTTAGCAAAGAGTCTAGATCCGCCTGCGTTTAAAGCTCACCTGGCTATGCTAGGGTGAACTTTTCCATCACTTGGCGTCCGTCGTCCGCCTGAACTTTTCATTAAAAATCTTCTCCTCTGAAACCACTTGGCCAAAAGGAACCAAACTTAATCACAATATTTCTTTGTTGGTCCCTTTCTGAAAATTGTATCCGGCAGGTCCGTACCTAATGCAAGATGGCTGCCAGCGGGTAACATAGATTTAACATTGGATCATATGTAAAGACATTCAAAATTCTTCTTCTCAGAAACAACCAGTCCAATTATTACCAAGCTTAGTTACAATGGTCCTTAGATGATGCATTCCAAAAAAGGTATCCGGCAGGTCCGTACCTCATCCAAGATGGCCGCCAGCGTGAAACATGAATTTAAAATTGGACCTTATGGAAAAGACATTCAAAGATCTTTTTCTCAGAAACTACTAGTCCAATTATTACCAAACTTAGTCAAATTGGTCCTTAGATGGTGCCTTCAACAAAAAGAATCCGGCAGGTCGGTACCTTATCCAAAATGACCGCCAGCAGGAAACATAGTTTTAAAATTGGACATTATGGAAAAGACATTCAAAGATCTTCTTCCTAGAAACTACCCGTCCAATAATTACTACACCTAGTCACAATGGCCCTTCGATGTTCCTTCCAAAAAGGTATCCAGCAGGTCCATACCTCATCCAAGATAGCAGCGACCGGGAAACATAGTTTTAACATTGGAAAATACATTCAAATATTTTCTTCTCAGAAACTATGACTCCAATTATGACCAAACTTAAGGACAATGTTCCTTAGATGGTGCCTTCAAAAAAGGTATCAAGCAGGTTTGTACCTCATCTAAGCTGTCCCCTATGGGTAACATAGTTTTTACATTGGACCCTACTGAAAGCAGACTCATTCAAAGATCATCTAAGAAACTACTGGTCCAATTAGAACCAATCTTATTCACAATGGTCCTTAGTTGGTTCCATCCAAAAAAAAAGTATCCGGCAGGTCTATTCCGCATCCAAGATGGCCGACACCAGCAAACACTTTATGGTTAAATGTGAAAACACATTCAATCCTACAATCACATGTTTGGTATAATTACAAAAATTGCTGCAAAAATTTTATTGTTCATACAGGAATATTAATTTTATTACTGCAACTTGTACTGCACATTAAATGGTTCTAATTATGCACATCAAAAAACTTTTCTAGGGTTGTTTTTAATTTAAAAATAAGATTTAATGAAAAGGATAATATTAAAACGGGAAATAATAAAAGTAAGAGAGGTAAAAAACTTAATATGAACATCTAATTATTTCTTTTACTTCAGCAATATGTATAAACTAGATATAAAGGGGAAAACCTGGCCATTTTTTTAAAGGGGCCTTGTGATGTTTTAATTTGAGCATTATTTAATTATTACGTAAATTATCAGGGGAATCCCTGCCAAAATTATTTTTGACAGATGGCCTGAAATCAGTCCAAATGGAAAACAGTGATTTCTTCTAAGAAACAACTTGAATACAATGGTACTTTGATGATGTCTTCAAATAAAGGTAACTGGCTGGTCCAGACCTCATCAAATATGGCTTCTAGTAGTAGCATTGTTTAATATTTGACCCTTTGGGAAACACATTCAAATACCTTTCTGGAAACAAGTAGTCAAATTAGGACCAAACTAAGTCACGATGGTCCTAGGTTAGTCTCTGCAGAAAAGATATGCTGCTGATCAGTTCCACATTAAAGATGGTCACCAATAGAGACAAAAATAAGTTTACATTGGATTCCATTTCACGGATAATGTCTATAAAATCCTATCATCCAATTGGAATTTATCTTGATCAGGGAAACCCCTGCCCATTTTTTTAAGGGGAACACTGAATGTTGATTACAGCAGTATGTATTTATTTAAATGATAAGGCTAATCCCTGCCCAATTTTTGTTTTGTTGCCTTAAAGGACTTGAATTGATTGTAGGACTTTAAGTAATGCTATGGAACCAAAAAAAAAAAGAAAGCTGAAATTATATTCGATGAAAAGTATTCCAGCTGTATTCTGCAAATATTTTTTTAAGATTTCAGAAGTATGTGAATTAGAAAATGAGGGTAACCACTGCTCATCTTTTTAAATAGTTCTAATGGGTTGTAATGGATAATAGAGCTTTCAGTGGCCGTGGAAAGCAAACTACAAAACTGTTATTTAAAAAAAAATTATTCTGCTACATTTTTGGCAGTTTTGATTTCAGAAATATTTCTAAACTAGTCAAAAAAGGAAACCCCTGCCTAAATATTTTTTGAAATGAGTCTTGTAATGTTTCAATCTCAGCAGAATTTATTACCTAGATTCTAAGGGGAATACCTGCCCATTTTTTTAGATGAATGTAATGTTATAAAGATGCTTAAAAGCACAAGAATGCAAAATTAATAGTGATAGGTTAACTCTATTTTATCCTTAATTGGGTATGTGCTCCAAAAGATGGAGTAATTTCTTGTACAAGACATGCATTTGAAAACAATTTTATTAATAACATTTTCTAAAGAAATAGGAAAAAACAGTTTATTCTTTTAATATATTTTTTTTTATTTTTCAAAGGTTCTTGACTTGTGTGAGTAGTTTTATTTTATTTTGGCCAAAAATTGAGGTCGGGGATGCGTCCATTTGTTTGTTATGAATAGCAAAAACGGTCATTTCCGGTTTTGCATTTGGTAAGGCCATGTTGTTGATAGTCATTACCTCTGCATTTAGGCACGCAGGGTAGTATATTGTCTATGCCAGTATTGATTTTAATGATGTAATTGATATTAGAGTGAAATTTAAGCATAAAGCGGGTTAAGCTGCGAAACCGTAGGTCTTTACGGTCATTTGTTTATATTTTTTTTACTTTTCGGGCAGCAACTAGTCTAGAGCTATGGTTCAGGAGCTATAAACAGACGTAGCTTATGAATGATTGGCGTCTGATTATTAAATTTTTAATTTCTGTCCTAATTAAGCAACTTGATTTACGTTTTTTTAACGAAAGCTGCTCTTCAATGGACAGTATTGACCCACGTTAGGATCACTTGTTTGTTAAAAACAATTTTTTTATAACATTATTGCAGTATGGTTCCATGATTTGGTATTGGGCATGCCATTTATTTTATTCTTGGTACATCCAGGCCTTTTTCAGATGCAATAATTTAAAAATAATTCGTCAGATTTTAGCATGTATTGAATCTCCTTTTTTCTTGGTATACAGTATACCATCGTATTGTCAATTATTACATTTTGTTGTATAGATAGACATAGGATATGTACAATGTACACATATTTCATTTGAATAATGAGTGCTTACAAAGTCAGACATAATTAAAACTATGTTTACAAGTTTTGCATTTAACTTGATGAGTGTATATAGTTGACGTTTACTGTTCTCAAAAACTGTCAATGGATGGAACCAGGACCAATGATGGAGGAAATTGGTCCGTTGAGGAATTGTTTCTTTTTTTGCCAAGAAAGTGAGAAAGAAAGTCTCGTAAAAGCAGACAGTTTTCAAATAGTGTAAGATTACAGCATAATTCCTACCGGTGCATGTAATTTTGCACAATGACTTGCTGTACAGTTACAAAGCCTGTGTATTTAAACGAACTATTACAAGCTATAATTCTGTATCTGGTCTGTAAGTCTCGTGACATAGAGAAATCACGATTAAATTTAAATTTTAAACCGTTTCCCGCCAAAATATGACGTTGCAGGACTTTTACGTACAAATATTTTGCTTGAAACGTCATATTTCTGTTAAAATGCAACTTCGGGGTACAAATTTTGAACCCCGAAGTTTCAAAATTCAACTATAGGAAGATAACATGAACAGGGATGTCTACCTTGTTACGTGACCTAAAATTTACTAGTTATTGAAATGGAATCCTCCATCCACATGGCAGGATTTTTGCATTTACATGTGTTTCGTTGGCAGTTTTTAATACTGTTTTTATAAATTTACCTAGGTGTGTCTTATTAAACATGTTCAATGGCTTCCAAAGCATCATGCATGATGAGCAATATCCAGGCTTTATTAACCCCCACGAACAAAGTTCAGGGGGTATATAGGAATCACCTTGTCCGTCTGTGACAAATTTGCATAACAGTTTTCTCAGTAACTACTAATCACTGTCACTTGACATTTTGTATGCAAGTTTTTCAAATTTCCCGAACATCTACTTCCTGTTTACTGCTTTACTAATTCTTCAGCATAGTTCATTCAATTGTTGAAACTCTTCGTAACAGTTTTCTTCTAACCTTAGAAATTTTGTATGCAAGTTTAAAACAGTCTTCTATACTGCAAGTAGCGAATTCAGTTTTGCCAGACATCAACTTCCTATTTACCGACTTAACTAGTTTTTGACATCTTCTTTGAATTGTAGAACTTTTTCGTAACAGTTTTCTCATTCATTACACATCACTACTACTTGGAATTTTGTATAGACATTGAGAACGATGTCCCATACCACAAGTAGGAATTTCAAGGTTCCAAACCAAACTTGCAGGATATGATCTTGAACGCGTGTTGTTGTGCAACTGACACTTTGAATTTTGTCTTTACAGTTTTTAGAGGTTCAAGGAGCTAAAAAGGGCATTTGCTTATCCAAACCTCTATAAAAACTTTAATATCTAATACAAACAAAACTTGCAGGATATGTTATTCTCCTGATGTAGTTGTGAAGTAGTTGTGCATATGAATTTTACAGATTTTGAGGTTCACTGTTCCAAAATAGCTCATTTGTTTACATTTTGTTAATCTGCATCTCTTTTAAAACTTTAAGTCATATCCTAACCAAACTTTCAAAATATGTTGTTCACCTGATTTATACTTGACATTTTTATTTTACAGATTTTAGAGGTTTTAAGGGGGTTTGCTCATCCATTTGAAAATAAATAGGATTTTTTATGTTAGAAAATTAAAAAGGAAACAACTTAAGTGAAAAAAATTGATAGGTTGATGATCTAGTTTTCGAGATTTTAGTGTTTGAAAATTTGGCGGGAAACCGAACTCCTCTGATTTTTCATAGGATTAACATTGACAAGGTTTGACCATGAATAAAGATGACAGAATAAATAGAATCCAATGGAATTTTTACAGAATGGTCACAAAGATGTATAAAATGAAATTATGGAAAAAAATTAAGGGGTCAATGGGTAAAAAAATATAATACTATTAAAAGGATAAAACCCGAGGATTCCGAAAATCTGAAGAATATCCCAAAACATGAGGAACAAACCTCCTTAATTTGTTTATTCTGTTTATTAATCATCGACTCCTCCAAACTCGTTTGTCAGATTCCAACCAAACTTCCAGTATATGTTGTTTATCGGATTTGGTTATGCACATTATACTTTAAATCATGTTTTTTTTTACAGATTTTAGAGGTTTGCGGAGCCAACATAGCCCATTTTTGATTCAGTTTGTAAATCTGCAAGTCCTTCAAAACTGTAATTTTTACTGTATATGCAGAATATGTTTTTTCCTTATCTAGATACTGAAAATATCAATTTTTAATTTTAGAGGTTAAGTGGACCAAAACAATGACACATCTGTAATGCAGGCAACACACCCTTCATTTTTTTATAAGGATTATTCAATGGTTTCACTCTAGTTTTGAAATAACTGTATGTTGTAAGGCACAGTATTTGCCATACGTAAATTGTTCTTGAGTAGTACATGACTGTCTGCCATATGACTTTTGACCTTGATCTTGACCTAAAATTCATGGTCCACTGAATATGATTGAGTTAATCTTATTAGATAAGTTTCTCTACAACTGCAGGGCAATGGGTAGCACGTAACAATCTGACATATGACTTTTGTCCTTTACCTCATTTTTTGTGTCGCCTGCCTACGTATTCATTATCATTATTCTCATCCTAAGAGAAGTCCTGGTGTGGAACAGATAGTTCAAGACTCTGCTTTGACTATTGACGAACAAAGTGACATTTTGGAGCCTGTCCTCCTTAACAGGAAAACAAAACAAAAAATGCCCCTTGTGGGAAAATAAATGATTCTGCAAAAACAACTAGCATGAATGATTCTGCACAAACAACTGGCATAAATGATTCTGAACAAACAACTGGCATAAATGATTCTGAACAAACACCTGGCACAAAAAGATTGTACTAATATTTCTGCACAAATTAATTTCACAAATACTTCTGGAAATAGATTGCATAAATATTTCTGGACAAATAGATTGTACATATGGTTCTGACATAATGAATAGCTCACGTGACTTTAAAGAAACAGATTCAAATCCATTTAATGCATCAAGTTTAAAGTTTGGCTTATTTCATCAATATGACTTGACACTCGGACTTTTTACCGGCAGTGTGACGGGTGCCACGCCTGGAGCAGATAACGCTTACCCTTCCGGAGCACCTGATGATACCTCAGTTTTTGTAGGGGTTCACACTGCTAGTGCTTTGGTTTGGTGGTGTTTTTGTTTCTTTGTTATGTCTTTGTCGTGCTGTCTTGGTTCGTGTTGCCGTGAATTGTCCTGATTTCGGATTTATGATTTTAGAATTTCCCCTTTCCTCGTTCTTGCTTAGGTATTCGTTTGCCGATGTATTTAGTGATGACACAAGAGGAAATCAATGTACATGTAATGCATTAGGTTATTCATCTTCAAATCTTGGATTACAAAATCCATCAAGTGTGAATCTTGACTCTATACTGAAATAGGGTGATAAAGTGATAAAGTTTACAAATCTACAGTCAATAAAATGAAAAGAACTGGAAATTGTAGACATATGTGTTTCAACCTTAATGAAATTCCAACTTTTATTGATACAGATTATAGCAAATTTCAAGTAAACAAAAAAGACATAGTTTTTGGGAAAGCTGTCTATGATACATTTTCAAATATTCTGACACTCCAAGAGGCCATAAAAAGCCATTAAAAGCTTGCAGCAGTATTTTGATAATGATCTATCAAAATGGCGTGTTTTTTTTTATTCCCGTGCCCATGTTGCAACAGCATTGTCAGGTCCAGATGGCACGTCTGTCTTAATTTGCTTTGAGAGTATTCAAGATCTCCTGAACAAATGAAAGAATGCATATAGACTTAGGTTCTCAATTAAACTATTACCTGTGCTTTTAAAATTGTATGAACCAAGCCTCAGTACAAAAACGCCAAATTGAAAATTACTTTGAAGATCAAATGAATAAGAAAATGAAAGAAAAATCAGAGAGGGAAGACAAACAGAAGTCAAAGGCTGATTATATGAGACAATTTGTGAGAAAAAGAAGACAAGATAAAGATTGTCAATTAAAAGAGCTTGAATTAAAAAGATCAGTTAAAACAAATTTACAGTTAAGAAATGAAGACGGAATGAAAAAAAAAGAAAAAAAAGATGCCAAAAGAAAAGCCAGAATTGATTTATTTTTTTTAAAATAAGGCAAAAGATAAACTGATAAATTTCGGGGTAAGGAGAATGAAAAAGTTTGGAGGTACTGAACGTTTAAAAAAAGAAGAGCCAGAACTGATTCACTTTTTTAAAAATAAAGAAAAAAGATACTGAACGTTTTAAAGAACTCAATTGAAGGCAAAAGATAAACTGATAAATTTCGAGGTACTGAGCGTTTCAAACCTCAATTTAAAAAGGAAAGCCAGAACTGATTTAATTTGTAAAGATAAGGAAGAAGATGCAAAAAGATTACCCAGAAAGAATGAAAAATTTAGAGGTACCTAACATTTAAAAGAACGTTGCTCAAATATTTAGCCAGAGCAAATGAGGAATAAAGAGGTACTGAACATTTAATGGAATTTGATTAAAAAAAGGAAAAGCAGAACTGATTCAATTTTAAAAAAGAAAAAGGTGCAAAAAGATTAGCCAGGGAGAATGAAAAATTTTGGAGGTACAGAACGTTTAAAAGAACTCAATTTTAAAAGAAGAGCCAGAACTGATTCACTTTTTAAAAATAAAGAAAAAAGATATTGAACGTTTAAAAGAACTCAATTTTAAAAGAAGATCACGAACTGATTCACTTTTTAAAAAATAAAGAAAAAGATGCAAAAAGATATGCCAAAGAAAATGAAGAATTTAGAGTAGCTGAACGTTTAAAAGAATGTGGTTCAAAAAGGTTTGCCAGACATAAATGAAGAATTTAGAGGTGCTGAGTGTATAAAAAAAAACTTGATTCAAAAAGAAAAGCCAGAAGTGATACAAGTTTTCTAAATCAAGAAAAAAAATGCAAAAAGATTAACTAGATCGTCTCCAAACTACCATAGAAATTAATCCATCAGAGAATTAAATGGAAAAAGACAGCAAAGAACTATTCCCAAAAATTTGGAGAAAGAATGATTACCTAACCAAAATATTAGACGCACCAACTTAAAAGAACGTCGATCTTATGATAGAACAGTTGAAAAGCAGAAACAGAAAAATGATGAATTTCTACTGCATGAACAAAAGTTGAAAAAACAAAAGGTTTATGGTTCAAACCTTGAATATTGCATGAGAAAATTTCAAGAGAAAACTGCACACGGTCCATCTGTTATTTGCACCTGCTGTCAACAGACATGGTTTAGTGATTCGGTTTTAAATGTCAAATATAAAAAAAAACAACAGGGTCATTTATTTCAAAATATTGTACTGAATTTTTGTCTGGGAATAGTAAGGAGTGGATATGCCATACATGCTGTACATCTTTAAAATTCAACAAAATTCCTCGACTTTCACTTGCTAACCAAATGAGATTTCCAGAAAAACCTAAAGATTTGCAATTGTATCCGTGGGAGGAGCGATTGATATCTTTGCGCATTCCTTTCACGTATAGTTAATGTTCCTTTTGATGTATAACCTACAATAAGCTCACACCCGCGCAATGTTGATCAGTCTGGAACAATTGCTGTTAAGGTGAAGATAAAAAGTGTTATTTTAGTGAAAATATAAGACCACTTGCAGTGATAATGTTCTTTCCACTATTTAATGAAGAAATGTGAAATGTATCAGTTGTCAGGACTACATATAGATAGTGACTGGATAAATTGGATAAAGGAAATGAACAAAGAGAATTGTGGTGAAAAGGAAGCTGAGAACTCTGAGGAACAGCAGGTCAATGAATATTAAAAATCAGATAACTTTAGTGAAATTGATGCACTAGAATTATATGTTTGAATCACTGATACATTGTTATATGAAATAAATACAAAGCAGTCTTGTTACAAAGACTATATTTTTGCCCATTGATAGGGACAACATCCTTTAAGTCTATATAGTGATCCAGACGCAAAATATTTATCATTTCCTTCAATATTTTATGGCCAACAGCGAATAGATAATAAAGAAAGGAGTGTTCCTATTTATTTTTCTGACATTGTAAAACGATTGTTGAGATCTGTTGATAGGCGGGCCGTACAGGCAGTGCCTAATTTATTTTTCAAACTTTTAAAAAGTTAACTCAAGGACATGTCTGATGAAGTTAACCTTGCTTTGAAAAGATGAAAATCTGAAGGGAAACATGGACAGTTTAGGATGTTTTACAACCTTCTACTGTAAATGATCTAGTAAGATAGGATGAAGGATATTTTATTTTTCGGACATTAAGAAACTCACCTGTTTATCTTGAAGAGAGGCAAAAAAAGATCCGTTTGCGATGACTTGGTTTACCTACAGGGTTCTTTGAAAGTTAAATGATTGCAAACACTATATTGATAAGGAATTAGAAAATATGACTTAGCATGAAAAGACAGAACTAGTAATAAAGATCCGGTGACATGCGCTCGTTTTTTTTTTACTATCATGTGCAACAATTTCTAAAAAAAGTACTGAAGCGTTCATTTGATCCAATTGGAAAAAGTTTCAGTTAACTTTTATAAGGTTGGATTTCAACAAAGAGGGTCACTTCACATTCATATGTTAATCTTGATTGAAAATGCACCTGTGTACAAACAGATTCAGAGGATACAATAGTTAATTATATGTCTCTTGTGCTGATTGACCACAGCAACAGGAATTGGTCAATTTACAAACAAAAAAACATTCTAAAACCTGCAGAAAGAAAGATAATCCAGTGTGTCGGTTTGGATTTCCATTGCCGCCCATGAAAAAACTATTATATTGGAACCTCGAGCTCCTGAAACAGATGTTAAGTACAAAGCTTTATACAAAGAAATGTACATTTCAATCCAGATCACCTAGTAGTTCAAAGAGACTTTGACATTGGTCAAGATCTTTGAATATCTCAGAGACCAGTGGAAACAGCTATACAAGGAACAATGATGAATAACAATGATTATCACATCAAGTGAAGGGGATTGAATGTTAAACAGAACGCATTTTACCGTCATGTTGTTACTTGATTAAGACCTAAGAATAAAAGGATATGGAGTAAATGCACATGAGACAAAGTCTCTACAAATACATGGTAAAAAATAAGCAAAGGAACAACGCTTTTATTGTTGTTCTTCATCTTGAAGTCACCATGAGGCCTTCAACAATGAGCTTTGCTCATACCTCATAGGAAGTTCAAGACGGCCCCTAGCACCGGTTTAAGCGGAATTCTTTGCTAATTGTCGAGCAACGCCACATCCATGTCTTTCTTGGTCATGGGTGTGGGATTGTCAACAAACATCAATTAAACTGGCAAAGTGCTCTTACAATCATTGTCATCCTTTGCCCGACAAAAGCACTAGTGTCTTAAGCTAGTGGACAACTACAACATATAGACAAACACAGGAGAAGAATCATTATATGTCTTTTTAACTGGAGGTGCTTGAGTTGGCAAGTCAGTTCTAGTAAAAGCTCTTTTTGCAGAATCTACATAGATACCTATGTTCTAAAGAAAGGGAAGATCCAGATGATACAAGGATACTACTTTGTGCATCAACTCGGAAGGCTACTTACAACATTAATGGTATCACTTTTTATAGTGCATTTAGTATAAAATCAAGTAAAGGCTTCAATCAGTCATTGTCTTGTGACGTCTTTAATACTCTGAGAATAAAATACAGGAATTTATCAGTAATAATTATTGATGAAATTTCAATGGTTGGAAACAAAATGTTCTCTTTCCTTCAAACAAGACTACAAAAGATAAAAGATATTAAGCACAAATTTGAACGAGTAAGCATATTGCTGTTGGGATTTTTTTTCAATAAAAACCAGTCTTTAATGGACGATTTTTGATGATCTTCAAAAAGGCCTTGAACCTTTATCACCAAACAGAATGCACGAATTGACAGAAATTATGAGACAGAAAGATGATAGAAACTTTGCAAAACTTCTGAATAGACTCAGAGAAGATAAAATGACTGAAGAGGACTTAACAGTTTAACATTATAGAATTTTAAGTTCAGATGATCCGCAGTATCCCTCCACATTAAACCATTTGTTTGTTGATAATCAACTAGTTGATGGTTTTAACTTACAGTATATTGAAAGACTGCAAACACGGAAGGTTATTGTAAAGGCCCTTGATGTAGTTGTCGCTGATGTTTCTACAAGTGTTAAATGAAATTTTAAACTCGTTGCCCAAAATTCAATCAGATACAGCAAACCTTGAAAGTGAAGTAACACTTGCTGTTGGCATGAAGTATGATCTGACAGCCAATATAGATGTAATGGATGGTCTTACAAATTGCTCTTCTGTGAAGTTAATCTCGTAAAAAAAGACAAAAAGAAAAATTGTCAAGACATAGTATTGTATAAGTGCTATTTGATGATGAAGATATAGATAAATCAACAAGAAAAATACAGTACTTTGTACAATAGAAACATCAACATCTTATGGACTCCAAAATTTGACATAAAAAGATCCTTTGCATACAGAAACAGGTCATTCGAGAGAATACAGTTTCCTCTTCGCCTATCTATTGCCAAAACAATCCATAAGTCACAAGGTAATACAGTTGATAAAGTTGCTGTTAGTCTTAATTCCAAATGTAAAGCCAAAATACCACAAATACTTTATGTTGCTCTAAATAAAGTAAGATTATTACATGGGTTACATATCTTAGACTTATGTGAAACCAGAATAACAGTCTCAGATGCTGTAAAAGAGGAATTGCAAAGATTAAAAACAGAGGGAGTTTTAGAATTGTTTTATCAATCATTATACACAGTAGGGTATGCAGTTTTAAAAGTCGCTATCGATAATTCAAGGTCGATTCATGCACATTTTCAAGATGTTAAGAAAGAACCAAATATTGTGAATGCAGATATCAAAGGCATAGCAGAAAGAAGACTTACTGCCAGGGATTCAGATGAAGAACATAATTTGCCTGTATTTGTATTGCCTATCAGAAACAAGCAGCAACAAACTGGGGAAACAAGGCCAAACCATGGACTCTCTGTATATATGTGAGATGCGATTTCAAGGTAGATAACATAGTAAAATTTTGATCTCCACTTCTGGAATTCATTAAAGTAGACGCCACATTAGGAAAAGGACATATGCAAGCAATTTTGTTATATAAATCTCCACAAGACAGGGGTGCCCTTCTGGGGCACCTGATAATACTAGTTAATGAGAGTTCACACATAAATTGCTTTAGTTTTGAGTTTTGTGTTTGAATTGTAATCTGATGACCCATTTTTTAGACTTATTGTTCTATTTCTGTAAAATTATCATTTTTTTAAATGTTTTTATTTTAAGTAATAACAGAAAGAGGTCAACCTTAAATTGCAAGAGTGTTGAGCAGATCAAGATGTGCCTACATTATTTGAAGAAAATCCGGGTCTTGCCCTTTATTGGTCAAATTTTTCGCAATTTTTATAACTTTTGTTTTATATCTCTAAAACAGTCTGAGAAAGAGGTCAATTATAAATCCCAAAAATGTTCAGCATGTCAACGACTACATTTTATTGAACATGGGCGATTTGTCTAACATCAATCAAGAGATGGACATGGTTTAACATTTGACCCAATGGGAACATTTTCTAAAATCTCATTCTCAAATCTTCTTTGCAAATTGGAAGGAACCCTGGTCACAAAATTTAGTCTTTAGTTGTTCCCTTTGGAAAATGTGAAAGCATTAAAAAATATTTTCCTCTGAAACAAGAAATTCTATTGCATCCAAACTTGGTCATTTTTCTTTTTTTTAAATGTAAGAAAATAAAATTGATTTAAATCATGGTGGTCACCTTTAAAAAAATGATTATCTTGTCATTACCCAATTCTAGATGGCCAACAGTTGGCAACTTAGTTTTAAATGGAACCCTTTGGAAAAACAGAATCAAAATCTTCTACTCTGAAACAACTATGCCAAATGGAACCAAACCTTTTCACAACAGACCTTAACTGGTCCCCTTAAAAAAAGGCGACAATTTTGACCAGTTAATCTTCACCACATCAAAAATGGTTGCCATCAGGAAATAAAGTTCAGCTTTGAAAGCAAAGTTCTAATAACATACTTGTACATGAAAATAAGGCCCTTGGTTATGAGGGTTATTTGCACTGGCTTATTGTAAGCTATGACTTTGTTATGTCCCAACTGCGCGATACAGGCTCTTGAGAGCTTCTTGTTATTTCGCCACATTCCAGTAAAAATGGAAAGGTCCTTCCAAATGTTACTTTCGGGTAATTTATATCAATTGAAGATGAGGAAAATTTCTTTTTCAATAAATAACAAAAAATAATCATAATAATAATAATAATAATAATAATAATAATGATAATAATAATAATAATAATAATAATAAGAAAAGAATGATTTTAGACTGACGGTTCGGTTCTCACTGACCTTATCCAAATTTAGAATATAAATCTAAAATTGAGTGAAAACAATTACTAGTATACCAAATTTCTAGAAAATATCATGTCATTTTACTATTTTATGCATCTTGCCATCCCTTTCATTCAAAATAACACTGAGTGAAGTGGACTCAATATAGATGCATAATCTGTTTGTTTTACATGTATATAAGTCTACAGTTTTAATGTGTGTTTATTGTCTGTGCTGTAAACTCATTAGGGTAAAAAAGGATATTAATAAAATAATATAATATCTTGCCATAATGGTACCAAAATAATTTCCATACTTTGTACATGAAAAAGCAACATGACAACATTATTAAATTGGTCACATTTATGCTGAATGGATATAACTGATTGGCCTACAAAAATGCACTTGCAAATCATGTTGTAAATAAAAAAAATAAACAAGACATCATTCTGTACCCAGAAGCAAAGACTTATAAATGACATAAAACATCCTTTTTGTAGATATGTATAATTGGAATCAAATTGTACACATGGCAATCAACCTGAAGTTGGCGTAAAATTCAGTTTTATTGAAATAATAAATCAAAGTTACAGTTTCTAACAGAGTTTGTTTGTATGTTATTATTATTCTGCAAACTTGTATTTGTCGGGCGATTAAGAACACTTTATTAGTTAATTTAATGATTGCTGACGATCCCGAATCAAGGTCTTAAACGACTTGTATGTAGCGTTGTTCTACATTTAACAATGAATTGAAATCCATACGGTGCTAGGGGTAGTCTTCAACTGTGTTTGTCTATATGTTATAATCGTCCACTAGCTTAAGACACTAGTACTTTTTTCGGGCAAAGGACGACAGCGATTGTTAGAGCACTTTGCCAGTTTGATTAATGTTTGTTGACAATCCCGCACCCATGACCAGAAAAGACATGGATGTAGCGTTGCTTGACAATTAGCAAAGAATTCCACTCAAACCGGTGCTAGGGACCGTCTTGAACTTACTATGAGGTATGAGCAAAGCTCTTTGTTGAAGGCCTTATGGTGACTTCAAGATGAAGAACAACAATAAAAGCGTTGTTCCTTTGCTTGTTTTTTATCATGTATTTGTAGAGACTTTGTCTCATATGCATTTACTCAATATCCTTTCATTCACCATTAACAATTTTTGCTTTCATTGTGCAGTTGTTAAGATTTTGTCTTATGTTCATTTAATCCATATACATTCATTGTTAACAAAAGATTTCTTTTTTCAAAAACGAAATTTCTATTCCGACATTTAGATGTCAAAGCAGTTAAAATAATTTAGTCATTCATAAATTCATAGACCTTATGTTAAAGGGGTTCGCTACTCCATTTGAAAATAAATAGGATTTCCAATAAACATTCTAATAAACATTTTTTGTTAGAAAATAAAAATATAAGTAATTTAAGTGAAAAAAATTGATAGGTCGATGGTCTCCTTTTTGAGATTTAAGTGATTGAAAATTCGGCGGGAAAACCGAACTCCTCTGATTTTTCATTGGATAAACATTAGCACGGTGTGACCATATGAATGAATGTAATAGAATAAATAGAATTCAATGATTTTTTTACAAAATGCTCACAAAGATGTATTAAATGAAAATACGACAAAAATAAGGGGGTCAATAGGCAAAAAATATAATGCTTTAAAATGGAAAAAAACTCGAGGATTCCGAAATTCTGAAAGAAATCCCAAAACACGAGGAACAAACGTCCTTAAGGATGTAGTAAGGTGAGGTTTTTGCAATTTGTAAAAGTCATTCGGATTTCTCTGATTTTATCCAGTATTACTATGCAAAATATTTTGCCCCATTACACCCAATTCTCTAGTCATTCAAGTCTTCAGTAGCTCATTTGTAGTCAGTAAGCAAG
>MJUU01004600.1:0-21983 GCA_002080025.1 Modiolus philippinarum | reverse complement strand
CCAAGTTACGTCAACATTTGAAATTTTTCGGATTTCAATGAAAATCATAAAATCTCAAAGATGCCTTGACAGAATTCATTCATACTTGGAACAAAGTTGGATCACTATTAGGAGATGTGCATGCACCAACAAAAATTTTCAAAATGGTACCGGTTGCCATTGAAATGGCAAAAAAGGCGGGAAAATCAAAGTGCTCAGAATTTAATAAAAATTTACAGAAAGGTTGATTAGGACATAGGGGAAAGGTTTCCGATGTCCAAGACTTCAATATGGCACCGGTTGCCATGGAAACGGCAAAAAGGCGGGAAAATCAAAGTGCTCAAAATTGGATGAAAATTTACAGAAAGGTTGCTTAGGACATGGGGGAAAGGTTTCCGATGTCCAAGACTTCAATATGGCACCGGTTGCCATGGAAATGGCAAAAAGGCGGGAAAATCAAAGTGCTCAGAATTGTTTGAAAATTTACAGAAAGGTTGCTTAGGACATGGGGGAAAGGTTTCCGATTTCCAAGACTTCAATATGGCACCGGTTGCAATGGAAACAACAAAAAGGGTGGGAAAATAAAAATGCTCAGAATTGGATGAAAATTAAGAGGAAGGTTGCTAAGAACATGGGGATAACCTTTCCAGTGTCCAAGACTTCAAAATGATGTCCGTTGCCATGGAAAACAGGAAAAAAGGCGGGAAAATTGAAAGTGCTCAGAATTGAATGAAACGCTACAGACAGGTTGCCGACGATATGTGGAAGTGATTTGTAGCCTGGATTTCTGACATTTGAAAAAATTTTCATCTTTGTCCGATTTCATTGAAAATTTATTTCTAGGTAGATTGTTACGATACGAATAAAGATGGAATCATCGACTATGACGTCTGGGGCGACATCAGCTATTGCTTGCAATTGCAAATCTAGTTATGTCGCCCCAGACGTAGTCAGGACGACATATTGTTATTGGTCCGTTTCTTTGTTATTATTATTATTTCGCTTTCTTCCTTTCTTTCTTCCACCTCTTTTTGTCCGGCTTATATCTCAATGATGCCTGGACAGAAATAATTCATTCTTGGTACAAAGTTGGAACACTATCTGGAGGGGTGCATGCAAGTAAAAATTTTTTTCAAGTGGCCGCCATTTTCAAGATGGCTACCAAAATACGAAAAATTCGAAATTCGTCCAGTTTCAACAAAAATTGAAATTTTCTCAATCATGCTTCAATGCAATTCATTCATATTTGGTACAAAGTTGGATTACTATCTGGAGGAAAGTATGCATGGAAAATTTTTTTCAACATGGCCGCCTTTTCCAAGATGGCCGCCGAAATAAGTAAAAATTTCAACTTTGTCCGATTTCAATGAAATTTGATTTCTAGGTAGATTTTGATGCTGGGAACAAGCTGGAATCATCGAATTGGCTGCCAGGGGCGACATCAGCTATTGCTTGAAATTGCAAATCCAGTTTTCATTGTTATTTTTTTTATTGTGAGAGTGAGATGTGTGAATCTGGAACGATAGAGAGAGGGAAATAGTCGCATTTTTTTTCAAATGTAATGAAATTTATAGACATTTGCACAAAAGTTGTGTCATACCTGTTTTCAAGAGTTTAAGGTCTCTGATGACTATATCAATGTTTTATTCAGCTATTCATTTAATGGCAATTTTCCTGAGGATGTTTGAGTAAAAGTCCTATGCATAATTTTTTGTAGCGTAGTTTTATATGTTTGTCTGTGTGGAAGTAATACGTGCATTGCAAATCCTACAGTGGATACCTGGTGCCACTCCTGTGGAGTGACTTTTCGATGCCAGACTCTCGATTTCTGCATATGTACCTGGAGTGTTGTTTTCCGATGGATGTTCGATTCTTGATGATTGTGAAAGTTGTAATGGAGTTGGGGACATACTCCATCATCTTAAATTTAGATATTTGGGCTCAGCACAAAAAGACGTCCGCTGCCATTTTCAAACATTTATTCAGACAGAGAAATCACGTGACAACCATACAAAACGCGGGAAGGGAAAACATCTAACAACCACAAAGCACACAATCTCCATTCACACTAAAACTCATGACCATACACAATACAGACATATGGATTTCCTTTGTTTGGGTTCTGGTGCTGCTGATGAGGAATAAATTTCCGAAATGGCCATACAGCTCAATAAAATTATTGCAGTTGGAGTTAACAGATGTGTTATGGTCTCATGTTCATTTACTCCATATCCTTTCGTAAAATATGTAACATCCCGCTTGAGAAAACAAAAATTTGACAAATCATTGACTTTTTTGTTGAACCAAAATACAATTAAAACTTTTCAAAATTATATACTCAAAAATTACATAATAAAGTATTCAAATAGACAGAAAATTTCTCAATCTACACAAGAAAATCAATCACTGTTCACTCAACTGACTAGTAACCATCTTATACACAACCGTATCAACGCTGCATTTCCATTCTCATGCAGTGATACCCACTCAAAACTGATGGCATTTCCTACTAGTAACTAAAACCCACTGCCATTATGAAAGCTGCATACAATTGATAAGACCACCAGGGACCTATAAAACCCTTAAATTTTAGTCAAAATCATTTTAACAACAATATTACATATGAACACATTATGAAAAAAAATATCTACTATTTCTCCCTCTCTATCTTATCCATCATTCACACAACACTCTCACAATTAAAAAAAACAAAAAAGTGAATCTTATGAAAAATGTCAGAAAAACAAGTTCCACAAAGGTTTTGTTTATGATACATATCACACCGCTAAATGACAAACTCGAACGCATCAGAAATAAAAGTTCTGAGTAGACAGAAAAAATATTAAAGTCCAAATTGATAAACTGGAACATTCCATTTTAAAGCGTCAAAATATACAAAAATCCTGATTTAAAAGTAAAAAATAAATCTCCGTCACTGGACTGCCAATACAATTAATCGATGAAATCGTAGTTCAAAACAGGTTATAAGTAATTACGGATCAGCGATACTGTTATCACTGGACAAAATAAACAAAGTCATCTGGGCGAGACGAGACACCAGACAAAACAATGATGATATCACATAGACTTGATACATTTAAGTCACATGTTGATCCATAAAAGCATCACCAATCTTGAAGTTTTATAAAAAAACAAATGTCAAATCCAAAATGTAAACGAAGTTTATCATCATATCTGGAACTTTCAGTTTATTTAAAATCAAAGGAAAACTGTCAAAATTTGGCTAATTAAACAGGTTGAGGAAAACCCCAATTGGGGTACTATACCCCAATTGAGGTATAATATCCCAATTGGGGGTATATGGTGATACCCCAATTGGGGTATATTACCAGTTATTTGTTGATAAAACTTTAGGGGTTGAATGGCGCATCATCATACATAATAATTATAAATTTATAGGATAAGAGCTTTCGGATGATATACTTCTGTTGTCAAACAACGGCAGTAGAATACCGAAGGAACAAAGGGGTGAAATTCACAAAAATCGAAGTCCAAAGACAGGGCAAAAACGAGAACAAAGAAAACAATGACGTTAGACACAAAAACAATGACGCCAGACAGACACAAAGCACAGAACCAGAAACCACAACATTCAGAACAAAGGCACTCACAGTGTGAACTCCAGTGAAACTGAGAGTGACATCAGGTGCTCCGGAAGGAAGCATGACCTGCTCTGTTAACAGCACCCGTCACACTGTTAGTGAGGTAAATATGTTTTTGAAGGATCTGTTTGGTAGCTGATTGGTTAATGTCATTTTCTAACCCTAAGACTTAACCAATTAAAACCATGGTAAGTGTAACTTCTCTAACCCTCAAACAGTACCATTGTTAAATTTTTAAATGTTTTTGTGAAATAATTTTAGTATTCAAACATTAACGAGGACAAATCGGTACCACAGAAATCACTTACGAAGACATAACTAAAATGATATACGAGACAACACAAAAAACTTAAGCACTTACAGTGTGAACTCCCACACTCACACTGTATCAAAAGGATAATGCAAATTTTCTGCAGCTCGACTTATGATTTTACAAACCATTGACTCTGATTAAGAGATAACATAAGATTTGAGGAGCTAACAATCGTTCTATGCTGCTTATCTAAAAGAAAACTTTTTCTACATTCAAATAAAGCAAACTGTGATAGATTTAGGAAAATATTTTTTGATTATTAAAGAAATTAAGAAGGGAGAAATATTCAAATAAACATGTCATTTGATTTCTTTCAGAGTTTTCTCCCTTTGTCCATGTCTTAAAAATACTCTGAAAGTAGTCTGTTACAATAGTGTTTGAAACTTCAATATCTTTGCTTATTTTTACAAACTAAACTTCAGTTCAACTAGATTATATTTTCACACACTCCCCGTTTCTCTTGCCTTGATATTATACCGAGTTACAATTTTTTTGTGGGGCGGGATGTTATATATCTGTATTTGTATGGTCGTATATGTTTTTTAAAATATGAGTTATTTCCCTTTTCTCGCTATTGTAATGTGACGTAGACAGTGTTGAATTAATGTTATGATGGCAGCAGACGTGTTTTTGTTTTATGTCCAGAAGTATCCGTAGACTAGGGGATCACCCTAGTCTATAACAATGGTTACATGTATCTCTTATTTTTTTTTATTGATACCATTAACTGTCTCATTTTTCTTTCCACTTAAAACCATCAACTTCAAAAGAATAATTGCAAACATTTTGAAAATTGGAAATAAGAAATATTTTGGAAAGTTGAGATAACAACACCCAAAGTTAGTTTTTGTGTAATTTTAAACTTAAATTTGCTCTTCAATTGCAAAGTGATTGTTCACATTTGAAGGACTTATTTTTGTATTTTGGGGAACAATGTAAGGGCTATTTTTGATAACAAAGATTATTTCGCGAAATATCCTATTGTAAAAGAAATGTTTTCTCTAAAAAGTTGTAAATAAACATTCTTTTATCTTATCTGAAACCTAACTTCTTTTGCTTGTTGCAAAATGCTGTAAATCTGGAAAAAAAACTTGAAACCTCATAAATCTATTTTACCTCCTTTTTGAATATATAATTGTGGACAAGTCCCCGGATGTTACTTTTATTTATGTAGGTACATGTATCTGTATGTAGTTAATGGTTAAAGTAAGACACATTTCATGCAAATTTCATTTTTGTAGCTTTTGAAGCAAAAAAAAAAGGACATTTAAATATGCATAGTTATTCCGGTATATACATGAAATCATTATTCTAAACTCCTCACAGGAAGGGATCTTGGTGGAAGCTGTATACTGAGGGTACATAACTTACTTTGTCAGTTGGTGATTGGTCTGGAGTTGGCATGTCAGTTAACTGTTAGTAGTCTCTTGTGATTTCATGTTTTTGTCCGTATATTTAGTTCTTTCAGTTTCGTTTTTCACAATTGACTCAGTCCTGTTGCCAACTGAATTTTACTTTTGTTACGATTGTTTTTTTATTTATCACATTGGCTGTAGGGGGAAGGTTTGGATCCAATAAAACTAGTTTAACCCCGCCGCAGCAGGTTTGCGCCTGTCCTAAGTCAGGAATTCATCAAGCCTTTGTGTGTCTTGTCCTTTAGTTAGTTTACTTTATGTCTATAGGAGTCTAGGATGATGTTTATTTCGTGTACTTGATTGCTCTTTGTTAAGGGGCCGACTCCGACCTGCCGTTGGGTGTGGGTTTTTTTCACCGTTCATTGAAGATCTTATGGTGGCTTTGAGTTGTTATTATTCCCCTTTGGGTCGTTGTCTCTTTGACGCATTCCCCGTTTCCCTTCTTTTTTCTATAGTGCTTTAATTTACAGGAATGGGTTAAATTTTCTTATTTTTTTAGTCTGCAGTTTGTTTAAAATGCCTAGAAACTTATTCTACTTGAAGATCATACATGCTGTAACAATATAACATATGTTAAGGTTATAATTCAATTCTTTAGACATCCACATCTCAACAAAAAATCAGTGAATTCTACAAAAATGAAAATTCCATTTTTGTACACATTTTCGGAAAGAATGACCAAATACAGCTAATTAGATTCTACTTATGTCAGATAACAAAATACCGAAGTTACTGTAAATTTATTTTCTGCATATGCGCATTTCGACATTTTATGTCTCTTCAGTGCAGATAAAGTCTGATAGAGAACAAATAATAATATAGTGAAATTTGAACAAAAAATTAATTCAAATTAAACATAATATTATATAGCATTTAAAGTATGAATATTATATTCATAAATTATATATAAATTTTTAGGGGAAAGGTAGCCAGTTTCGACATTGGTGAACCTTACAGAATTGAAACAAAATATCTTGGACTCAATTGGTCGCAAAAACATCATAACAGATTATTGCTTAAGCAATAAAAGGACATTAATTCATATTTTTGCGATGCTAACACTACAAACTTCTAAATATGGAATATTTTCATATCCTGAAAATTTTGACAATATGAAATGTAAATCTTTGTAATTTAATTGTCGTTGTCCTATTTTAAGACCTTGTATTACAACTGATTAGTAAAGTACGAAAAGTACAGCAAACAAGCAAAGTTATTCATCAAGAATTAACAAAAAGTCCAATAATCGTAATTTTACCATATTTTACAGAAAGGGGTACTTTTTGTATCCCCAGACCAGACCAGAAAGAAACGGCAACGAATACCCAAAATATATATTCATTGTAGAGCGTTTGATGTTAGCTTTCATTTGATATCAAAGTTCTGTATATTTCATCCATCTAGATAAATAGAATAACGAAAAAAATGAAACTTTTAATAAGTGAAAATAAAAATATATGAATTGAAAGTAGTGTATATAAAAGTGGCCTTATTCTGTCTTTGTTCGCAGGTTTTGTTCTTTTTAATAAATTTTATTTTAAAAAGGGACATAGGAAGACTGAAAAGTATTGGTCTAGATAGGAAATGGGGAGGGTGCACAGAAAGTTTTTTTTTCAGCCAATGTCCTATAAATGTCCATAAGTTATAAGTAATTGTCTGAGAAAATGTTTACTACGAAAGGAATTTCGCGTAACATTTAAAATGTGTGTGAGATCGTTCGGTTACAAGTATATGTTCAGTGGGATACATTCAACTTTCAATGATTGACATATATTACCTCAATAAAATCAAGGCTAGCTGAAAAATAAATCTAACTTTGTGTTTGTCTTTTTGAAACTTACATTTTGCATACCAGCATTAACTTATTCCAAATCATGTTTGTCAATGTTTTACATATATCTTGTTTTCAATTTTCAGATCATTCAGTTGGTCTTGCTTGGAATATGTGTGTGTAGTCTGACAAGTATGGTCGCTGCACAAATCATTGATGATGCCGCCTCTCTTATTGTTCCCGATCCTACAGCAGCTGCAGACGACAATGCTATAACAATTGGTCTTGTCACTGATGATGGCATTTCAGATGATTTTGATTTAGGTTAAACGTTTGAAATATCTAAATTCCAGAGTTACTGCAAATTTACTATCTACATATGGCCATTTCGGCAACTTATGTGTCCTCGGTGGAGATAAAAATCAAAACATTTGAAATCCACGGAATAAATTATCACAAGACTCTGAATTAAAAGTAGGTGAGAACAGGACAGTCAGTCAAAAGAACGAACAATTCCAGTATTGGAAACACTAAGAAAAAAGACATTACATGAATACGGGACAAAAAAGAAGAAAAATAAGACACACATACAGATGAGCAACACTGACAAAAAAAAAACATGGATGAGATCAGATGTACCGATAGAGTAAGCTTTGCCTGCTTCTTTTAACACATCAGCCGTGCCGTCAGAATCAACATAAGACAAAATTTATATATATATATCAAAATCGGGTGATTTTATCAATAAGCAGATCTAGCTTACTGAAGCATCTGATGATACCAATAGCTTTTTTGCAGGGATTCACACTACCAGTGCTTTAGTTTTGTGGCGTTCTTGTCCATTTTCATTAATTGTTTTGTCTTTTTCATAACGTCTCAATTCAGGTTGGATAGGTATATCCGTGTTCTTAAAGTTTTGACTTTGGAATTTCAATTTTCCTTATTTTACCCCCAATTTAGCGAGTAGTAAATTGTGATCATGGTGTTCGTTCGTCCTCCATTCGTGATTCCATCTGCTATAGGGGTAAACTCTTTGTTGCGACAACTCCTCCTAGACCAGTTGGTTAAATTCAATAACTTTCATAAAATGTTCACTGCATATTGCCATAATCAACTTGCTATTAAAAAATTGATTTTACTTGAATTTCTAAAATCTGACACTTCTGGAATTAAATGGAGGAAAGGGGGTATATATTCCTGAGCTTTGCTTACAGTTTTTCTAGATGCTTCGGTATCCGCAGATGTTTTTTTATCAAGGTATTACGCTTAATTTGATAATTTTTCTTTAATGTCGTTTTAAATGCAAAGAGTATACGTCTTAACCAAACATTAACAGCATAACCAATTGATAAATTTTAGTGTAGATGTCACTAAAAGAAAGTCGTAATGATGTTTTTCGAAAAAGGAGGACTTTTTAAAGTAAAAATCGTTACGGTGGATCCGGTTATTTTAAATATGTCTCTCTTTCTCGAAAGGAAACACTTTTTATAATTATGTAATTGTACCAGCTGACAAGGCCCAAAACAACATCACATTTATCTGCAAGACACTACATTGATTGCTTAATGAAGAAGATAGGCATTGACAATTCATTTTGGCAACCCCGATTATAAACTCTCCACAATATCGAGGGAGGAAATACTAAACAATCACAAATCAGTATTGTCTTCCTTTGGTATCAATTTGATTGAAGAGAACAACAACCTGCCTTGTATCTACTGGGTATCGTATTTACATAAATGCCCTTAAAACAGAGATGCATTGCTGGGTCTGCCAAATGCACAGCAAAACCCTATTTTCAGCTCCAAACTTCATTACTTACTGCAGTCAAAGATGGCCTTAACATATATAGTGATAAAGTATACTCAACAAGTGGAGTGAATCAGATGTAGATTCTCAAAACTCAAAAGACTTATTAGAATATCTATCTTCAATTGAACTCAACCACTGCTACAGTGTCAAAACATTTGATTTTTCTATTCTCTATACTTCCACACGATAAACTATAGTCAGTACTCCGGGATTTGATACATCATCTTTTTGTACTAAAAATAGTCAAAGAAGATATTCATAATTTGTGATAGGTAAAGATTGGGCCTATTTTGTTAAACATCACACTGATACACACGAAAAGAATACAGAGGAGGATGTCATCGCGATGCTTGAATTCTCGGTTGATAACATATTAATTTGTAGGACAAGTTTTCCAGCAGATAATAGGACACTTATGGGGACTAATGTGCGCCACTTATAGCAGATTTGTTTCTTTATTCGTATGAAACCAGGTTCATACAAGGGCTAGTTCAGAAAAAAAGACAATAAGCTACCCAAGTCCTTTAATTTCAGTTTCATTTATAGAGATGATGTTCTTTCATTGAACAATCCTCAATTTACGGATAACCTTTATCATATATACCCAAAAAATAAACCAGAATTAAAGAGAACACTGATACACCATCATCAGCATTATACCTGGACCTTAACCTCTGCATTGGCAATTCTGGACGTTTGAAAACAAAACTTTACGAGAAGCGTGATGATTTCGACTTTCCAATAGTGAACTTACCGTTTTTGAGCAGTAATATGATCACATCTCCGGTATATGGTGTGTACATTTCACAACTCATTCGCTATTGGCGTGCTTGTAGTTTATGCAGCGATTTTGCCAAAAGAGCGAAAATACTGTCTCAAAAACTTCTACATCAGTCACTGTTGCAATTATCACTACGGAGTTTTTACGGTCGTCACCACGATTTGACAGATCGTTACGATGTTTCTATTTCACAAATGAGAATAGATATCCTTAGGTAGATCAAGAGCTTATTACCATAGACTGACTAACACCGACTGTGACAGAACTGGAATTTTCACAATGGCAGTGTGACGGGTGCGACGCGTGAAGCAGATCATGGTTACCCTTCCGGAGCAGCGGATGATATCTCAGTTTTTGTAAGAGTTCACACTGCTAATGCTTTAGTTTTGTGGCGTTCTTGTTCTCTTTTGCTTTATTTGTTTTGTCTTTGTCATACTTTTTCAATTCGTGTTGGATATGAATTGCTGCGATTTTGGATTTATGATTTTAGAATTCTTCCTTTCCTCATTCTTGCTTCGGTATTCATTTGCCGATGTATTTATAACATTTTTTTAAACTTTTTTATCATCCGAATATTATCCGTCCTGAACAAGACGGTTTGTAACGCCGAGTTTATGAACATGTTGAAGGCTTCGAATACTTCTGAGTGTACTCTAAAGAACGGTAAACTTTATCATGAAGAAAATTTACTCTCCTATATTTATTTCTCAATAAATTCATTAAGTTACAAATATACTGTACGACAGTGATTTATTTTCCCCAATATAACTGTGTTATATCTAATAGAAATCTACTACGATCTTCATATAGGGTCTGTAAGTCTCGTTCAATTTTGTAACTTCCGGGTTCAATTTTTGTACCCGGAAGTTGCATTTATCACGACAATATATGACGTACCAAACAAGAAATTGAACGTCATAATAAAAAAACGTCACGTTTTTGCGGGAAACGTTTTCGAATTTCAGTTTTATCGTGAAATCTCGGTGTCACATGACGAGACTTACAGACCCTATAAGCATCCGTCAAAATTAAGCAAGTGAAATTGATATGATAACAAAAATGCAATTGAAAATATTCAATGGCAAAATAGTACCTATTAATATTGGTTAGATTTAAAAAGACAAAAGGGAATAACCAGTGTTGCAATATTTGTGGCATCGATTAAAAACAAAATACATAAGGAGTTTTGTCATTATGGCGGTATAGAAATGGATTACAAGATTTAAACGACTATTCAACCTATGCATTTTATCTTTTATGTCCAGTTTCTTCAAATAATAGCTTTTTTGTTTTACAGTTGATCTGCTTCTTGCTTCTGCAGCACCAGGCGTTATTTTATTGTTGGCTCTGTTAATACCCGTTCCGGGTCCTGCAGGTGTTCCAATGCCGATGATACAAGCTTTAGTGACACCTGTAGCAGAGCCCCCGGTTGTTCCTGCTCCATCTCCACCTACAATAATAACAGTTCCAGGCCAACCAGGTTCAGTTGTAATAATTCAAGGGCCACCAGGACCACCAGGAACACCTGGGGTATCCCCACCGGGTAAGTATTTTTTCTTCAATCGTCAAAATATAATGACGTCATCAAAATGTGTTCAGATGGACATAATAACTTTAGAGTTTGTAAGACGTATTGTCATCGACCAAAACATAACGTTCCCACCTACCTTAAACTACAGACCATATAAATGTACATGTTTGTTGTAAGAAACTTTATTTAACAGTAAACCCAAATTATTTGTTATTGACCATGGTGCTTTTTTCACATGAGCTCTTTACAGTGGATACATAAAACAATTTAAGGATGGTCACTCCTCAGGTTTTTGAAACTGTCTCTGACTTTCGGAATTCTCTTATTTTATCCACCATGATGCATTAGAAAATTTTGCACACTGAACCTAACTTTTCTTTTCAGAATATGTTTGTATACATCTTGAATAAATTTTTGACAAAATTTGATGAAGTTCTTGATATATCTTCATTGTATTCCAAAAGGTGATTGCCTTAATGCAAAGTAAAGGAAAAATCAAGAGGAGTTCGGTTTCCCGCCAAAAGTTTAGGCACGTAAATCTCAAAAACGGGACCACTGACCTATCAATATTTTTTGCTTGAAATGATGTATGATCGATGTTCTAATAAATAAAGATACTTATTTTGAAACCTTGATATAATGAACTTGAGGAGTGACCTTAACTGCAAAATACTCATTCAATACCCATGTTGAGGTATTCAGACCATAAACTTTTTAATACATATAAGTAGATCTGTTTATTATGGATGTAAATTTTGTGTATAAATATCATAATTCATGCAAAAATCGATGTCAACCTTACTACTCTGTCCAAGCACACCTTTACTAATTTTTGTTTGTGGTTTTACAATGCCGGAACAAAATATTTCTACATGTAGTTTTATTTCAGTTCCATGTGTAGAAAATCCATGTCCACTGAATTACAGGGCAGTAGTAACCAATGGGAACTGTTATAGGTTTGTTAATAACCAGGTTCGACGGAATGTTGCAGCAGTAAGTACTACTCTGATGCAATATTTATCTAACAGCTAATTTGATTGGTTAAAACTGATCGCCTATTTCTCGATGTACATGTGTACGACATAATAGGTTCCCTGTGTAGCCTGGCCTCTAAGTCCACTTACAAGTACTATAAATACAATAAAGACACACAATTGTTTGATTGCATTAAAATCACTATAATAGTTCATCATTTGAATGTCCGGGGTTGTCAATCTTGATTTGACAGTAAAAAATATCCACTATGCGTCGCCTGTAAACTGCATTTTTGACCATTAAATCTACGATTGACACCCCCAGACATGAAAATAATGTACTGTTTCTGCTTAATTACTATGTATGTACTTTTGTTTCTATGTACAAAGTACAGAAATGAACCTTGTGAATAATCTGATATTGCATAATTGATAATGATAAATCATCAGGAGTAGACTGTATTTCCGTGCGTTTTTGCTGTCTCACGTCCTATTTTTTAACTTTGTTTTTAGAGTGCTTCCATTTTAACCATTCTAAAGTGAGATTGTCAAAATTGCAACAATATTTAAAGGATCGTACTATTCATTCAACAAGGAGCATCATGTATTTTTGTTAATTTAGTATTTATTCCCATCTATTAAAATACAGAAGATCAATTTATCTACCCCCCCTCCAAAAAAAATTAAAATCAAACAAGCAAATTTAATGTCCTAATGAAGTCAAGTACGTGCAACAGCTACAAAAATATACTTTTTCAACACTAGTGATCCAATTTTTTGTTGTTATTATGTTTATTGTGAATCAGTGAATTGGTCAAACAATAAAATGTACGTATATTTTATAGCACAAAAGGAAATTAACTTGAGTTAGTTCTAAGAAATAGCCTAAACTTTCATTTCGTATCAGTGCTTACAAATTGTGAATTTTATAACCCATCAACCCATCTATTTTCTGACTGAAGCTCGGATAAAAAAAGAAACACATTGTTGCGTTGATAAATGTTTTGCTTCTGGCTTCTGCTATTTTGAGAAATAAAAATCCAAAACTATTGTCATTAAATTAACGAAATCTCTTGATTAAATTTGAAATTAGTTTGCAGTTTTTAATATTTATATGGTAAAAACGTAAAATTTTAATGCATTTTGGGTAATGTGGTGTTATAGACTTTGATTTTTCTAATCATCACTTCTTGGTTCCTTCGGTATTCTACTGCCGATGTTTTGCGCACTCACATCGATTGACACTACAGGTCTTGGCCCTTCTACATTATAATGTAACCACACCACTTTTATTGTAATCACTGACTGAATTCATGTCAATTACAAATAATAAGGCAATTAGGGCACTTCTATGTTCCATTAATATGGGGTTTAACGGAGCGCAAAAGATAATATTGAATTTAAGGAATACACCCTAAATAAGCAAAGTACTGATCTTGCAGAAGTGCCACAATTGTATAATATAATAAACATGATACTAGTATAGGGTTTAACTTTCGGGCAATAGGGTCTGTAAGTCTCGAACAATTTTTGACTTTCATGGATAAAAAATTGTACCCGGATGTTACGTTTTAAGCAAAGAACATATGACGTTTTAAACAAAACTTTGATCGTATAATACTCCGACGTCATGTTTTGGCGGGAAGCGTTTTCGAATTGTCTCTTCATCGTAAATTCTCGTGAATCACTTGACGAGACTTAAGACCTTATAGGGTATATTAATCTCATTGTATGATACCGATATCGATAAAATTTGGAAGCGTTTCCGACCAAAAGATGACTTTTGAGGATTATTACATTGATATGTTTGTTTGAAAAGTCATACAATTTTTGCACTCGGAAGTATCAGAATGAAAGTAAACCTACAGACCTAATTGTGTCTGAAATTAAAGGGTTATTCCCTCATGCATAGCTCTTTCCTTAGCTGAATTTTGGCTTTTCTATTTAGATCCTTTTGTTGGTTATTTGTTCTCTATCAGCTTTGGTTAATGGACTTCAAAATGTTTTTGTTTTATCTGCACTGATGAGACATAAGTTGTCGAAATGCGCACAGCAGAAAATAAATTGACAGTAACTTCGGTATTTTTATTATTTTTTAGCTCATGTGACCTAAAGGGCTTTGTGAGCTTTTGCCGTAACTCGGCGTCCGTCGTCCGTCCGTCGTCTGTCTGTCATTAAAACATCTCATGTTTTGACTATCTCGTCTGCAACCACTGGACTAATTTGAACCATGAGTAAAATTTGTAAGGTCTTTTACTAAGATTAACATTTACGATTCGCCAAAAAAAAAAAAAAAAATACCTGCCATTGCCGAGCATAGTTTTACATTGGACTCTGTGTGAAAACACATATTTTGACAACTCTGAATGAAACAGAAGGGACAACAGGAAAAACCTACAATGGCTGAAAATGATAATAACATGACACAATCTGCTAGGGAACTACACAGGAAATACAAAAATTGGACAAAAGACAAACGTAAACAACGATAGGAACTCGGGAAAAGTCCGGCAAAAGCCACCGGTAGGATTAAACCGGTTTATGGGTACCCAAACCTCCCCTTCATCTGTCCCGTTTTCCTATAGTTTAGTAAACATACGAATAAAACCCATTACAGGTAGACTACTAATTCCATGAACACAAGCTTGAAAGGAGAAAATATGACAATAAGTAATTTTGAAAGATGGGTCAAGGGGTGCTCGCCGCTAATGTGCCGTCTAGCTAAATAAGCCTAGTCTGCTGGTAAAACACTGTCGCACTACGGAAGAACAATTAAACTCAAAACTTCCTGCAGGATTTGGTCAAGAATAATCATATATTTCAGTAGAGATTCGCAGTATCAGTGAGAAGCAAGTATGTTTTTTAAAATTTTCCTTTCACTAGATCTCAAAGCTAATTTAAGGGATGAAACGGATGAAACTATACAGGAATGATGTATGGATGGCCGTTCACGTAGAATGTCGAAATTTTAATGATCCACCAAAAGATTGGAACTATGGGGAAAGCATATTTGAACTATCTCTTCTCAAACTTCTAGACCAATTTGATCCAAACTTTACAAGAGTAATGTTTGTAAGATGTTCTACTAAGATTGCCCAAAAAACAGAACATAACAAAACAAGAACAAAAAAGAAAAAAAAATACGGCTGCCAGGGCCGGACAGAGTTTCACATTGGCTCATATGGGAAACACATTTTAAATACATTTTTTTCTGAAACGTCTGAAGCAAATTCAACAAAACTTTACAGGAATGATGTAAGAATCCCTTCATTTAGAATGCTGAAGTTTTTTGATCTACCAAAACACATGATTTCCAGCGGGGAACATATTTTAACATTCGACCATTCGACCCTATGGGAAAAGCACATTTTTCACCATTATTCACCACCCAGTAGTCAGTACTTCGGTGCTGATCCGAAAGCCGATTATTTTTGGAACCTTATAATATCTAAAGTTTTGTAAATTTTGTTGAAAACTAAAGAGTATCCCCCTCATGCATAGCTCTGTCCTTAGCTAATTTTGGCTTTACATTTAGATCATATTGGTTATTTGTTCTCTATCAGTTTTTAAATATCTTTGAGTGTATGGTCTTCCAAACGTTTAGATTTTATCTGCACTGAAGAGACATAAATTGTCGAAATGCGCATATGCAGAAAGTAAATTCACAGTAACCTCTGTATTTAGTTATTTGAACTATCTCCTCTGAAACTGCCGAAGAGAATTTACAGAAATGATGTATTGAAGGTTCATCAGGAACATTGCCAAAATTTTTCCGATCTGCCAAAAACATGGCAGCCAAGTTCAATCATAGTTTAAAATTGGACTAAAGGAGAAAAATCACATTTTGACTGTCTTTTATAAAACGATTGAAACAAATTGAACCAATCTGACAGATACATTGGCTCCTGCAGGAAACATAATTCAACATCAGACCCAATGGAAAAAGCACGTTTTAACTATTTCCTCTGAGACTACTGAAGAGAATTGATTTTAACTCAACAAAAATAATGTTTGGAAGGTCAATTAATAAGATTGCCGAAATCTTTTTGATCCTCAAAAAAAGGAAAAAAAGAAAAAAAAAACAAAAAAAACACGCCCGCCATGGCGGAACATAGTGTCATATTGTACCCTGTTGGAAAACATCTTGACTTTCTCTTGTGAAATGCCTAGAGCGTTTTAAAGCAACCTTTACAGGAATTTTTTTGATTCCCAAAAATCATGGCCGCAGGTAACATAGTTTAACACTGGACCCAATGGAAAAAGCAGATTTTAACTAACCCCACTGAAACTAATGATGAGAATTGATCCAAACTTTACAGAAATGATGTTTTGAAGGTCCGTCACTACAATTGTCCTTTTTTCTACAAAACAAAAAACAAAAACAAACCAAAAAAAACAAAAACATGGCTGTGTGATCCGAACATGGTTAAACATTGGACCCTTTGTGATAAAACACATTTTGACTATTTTAAAACGACTGGTACACATTAAGCCAAATTTTCAGCAATGATGTATGGAAGGTCCTTCACTTAAATTATCACAAGCAGTTATTGCTGCCTCAACCAATAATCCCAGCCACATGAAATATGAAATGAAGTTGAATCTATGCAATAAAATGCGAATATAACGAACACGCATATAACGAATTTACGCATATAGAGAAGTTTATTGAAATCTCCGACCAATAGCCTTTAAGATACATCATAATTCATCATTATTTATTAGTTAATAAGGAATTCGATTTTAGAGAATTTTCTTTTATAGGAAAGTCCTCACCGATCCCCATGGTCAATAATTACGTGTATATTTTGTCTGATATAACGAGATCCAAATCACAAGGACAGAGCGAATAACTAAATACCGAAGTTCCTGTGAATTTTGATTCTGCATTTGCGCATTTCGACAACTTATGTCTCTTCAGTGCAGATGAAATCAAAATTTTTGGAAGACCATAAAGTCAAAGATGTTAAAAATCTGATAGAGAACAAATTACCAAATATGATCTAAATAGATAGCCAAAATCAGCTAAGGACAGAGCTTTGCATAAGGGAGATACTCCTTAGTTTCAACAAAATTTACAAAAATTAGATATTGTAAGGTTCCAAATAGAATCGGCTTTCGGGTCAGCACCGAAGTACTGACTACTGGGCTGGTGAATACCCTCGGAGACTAACAGTCCACTAGCAGAGGCATCGACCCAGTGGCAACAAATAACTAAATACCGAATATAACTAATGAGATGCTCCATGTAAAGCTGATTCTTCTTGAACTTCTTGATCGGAAGATACTTATCATTGTATACTTGCTGGATATCAGAATAAGCTTAACTCTGAGCAATATATCTTCAAGTTCAGCTTATTGCTGTGAAAGGTTTGCCGAATAGAAAATTGTCAACTACGCCTATCGAATGAATGGTTAAATTTGTTTTTGATTTCATTGGCAATGAAATTTAATCAAAGACGTTTTGGTTCAAATATGGTTCTGCAATTTCTTTAGAAGCAAAATATATGTACTCTTTAAGTATAATTTTGAAATGCGTATGAACAAGATTTTTAATTTCGTTATTAAAACGTAAAAGCATAACAAGCAAATATTGGAGGAACAGGCATCCTTTTAGACGCATTCAACGAAATTTTGGAGAGTTATGTTTTTGACTAGAATTTTCTTTCAATTGCTTCATATTGTCAACTGATACCTCTCATTAATGAAAAAAAAATGGTATAGAATTATTGTATATGGTACATGTATAAGCTTTAAAAAATTCCCCACAAATCTAATACGTTTTACATGTTTTAGAAGTCCAAAAACTTTACCCCAAACCCCATCAAAATATTAACGTACATTTTATTATTTTTTATCGAAATTGTGTGAGCTTGAGCTCAATGGTCTATAGAATTCAGTGTAAATTTCATTTCTTGATTATTACAGATTATTGAATATTTTTGTATTCTACACAGTCCTGTCCTTCTTTTACTTCATCCCATCAGCGAGTAGTGCAATTCATAAAAAGTGGGTAAAGAATGACAAAAAAGAAGAATATTATCTTTACAAATAGTACAAACTATAGCAATTTTCAGGTAACGAAACCGGTCATAAAACATACCCCTTACCCTACAGATTGCCTCAAATTGTCATTTTTTGTCTGAGTGCGCATAACATAACGAAAAACAGGCAAACCTGGTGTCTTGTATGACAATGTTGCTTGAATTATATCATGATCTAGTATCTAAACCGCCATTTGTCAACTTCAGCTCAATAGCTTGAACGAAATTGACGAAAAAAAAAAGAATTTTCAGCATTTAACATCTGTCAAAAATCCACTGTTTAATTATAATTATATATGTCGAATCTTGGGAATTAATGTGCAGATATACAAAGTAATTGTTTTAAGCGTTACATTGGTTATCTATTTACACTAAAAAGAAAAACAAGGAGAGTTCAATGTGTCTCCAAATATCGAAAATATAACCCTTATTTCTAAAAAATCCCGATAATTAACCTCTCTCAATATACAAATATACTAAATTTAAAAGATTCATTAGATTATCGTTATATGCACTTTTAACACAAAATATGGGGCAAATGTATTTAGTTTTGGTCATTGGACCAAATACATTTACCCATATTTTGAAAAATGAAAATGAAAAATTTTCAGCATTTCAGAATTTTACAAAATTCAACGTTGAACTGTTCAATTTGTCATTAATGAACCAAATACCTGCCATAACTGGATTTGATTTGTATCAGACATACGTGCCCCAGCTTGCTACATTTTATGAATGTACAAGAAGTAATCTGTCCTATACAAAAATACGAACATTTTAGCCCATATCCCTCGAAAATATCAGGCAAAATATGCGACACAAAAATCCCTTTGTCAAACAGAAAAAAAAGAATTTCAATTTCTAGAATATCAAAAACCTCCTTTTTGATTTATACCTTTATCAATATCATTTTTCTTTCGTTAAAGCCATTTTTCCTTCATCTTTTTAAAATGAAATTTTACCGACACGACCCGGGTCATGGTAATAATTGTACCAAAGTAGGCATTTGAGTGTAGTAAATTGCTATGGAAAGTCACATTTGATACTAGTCACAAATCAGTTACTTTTGAAGCAAAATAATACCTAAAGAAGTAGTTTTTTTATCTTAATTAAGGAAGGGGTTGAAATTTTCCGTTTTATGGGTCTGCAGTTTGTCTGAAATACTTGAAAATTTGTTCTGTTTAAAGCTTGTGCATTATGTAACAATGAAACGTCCAGTTTTGAAAGTCATGTGTAAGTTCCATTAGAAATCTACATCTCAAAGAAAAACAAGTGAATATTTCGAAAAACTGAAAATTTATTACACCTATTCGAGTAAAACGGCAAAAAATGGTTCACTTGAATACTTATAATTGTATAAGCTAAGCTCCTCTGTATGTCTGATATAATGAATTATAAATTTAAATATAAAAATATATCATGGTATTTAGGGTTTGAATATTTAAAAAATTTCTTCATTCCCTGACAAAACACTCTCATAACGAAGCTATCACTAGCTCTCTCAAGAGTGCCCCTTCTCAAATTCCTGTAAACACAAGGGCACCAGAAAATGTAAGCGATCTTGCTGTCTGATCTGTTGTTTCATTTTATGAAGTAGTAGGACTGGCTAACGTCTTCAATCTGAAAAAATAGTCCTACGTGCACTACTGAAAACGTGGCGTATGCTTTTGGTTGAAAACGCTTCCGGATAAACTCTTTTGGTGAGACTAGTCGGAAATTTGGGGATCGCTTTGTAGAGCATAAACAGAGTGTCACCAATAAAGAAAGCTTGCCCAGTAGGTTTACATCTTTGCGAGCCAACCACAGCATATAAGAAATGCATGTAACTGTCCTTATACAAACAAGGTGAGAAACAACTACAGTCCTTGAATAAAACATTATTCATTGTCTTGGTCTTTTCGATCCTTTGACATGAAATTTAAGAAACAGTCTATTTTATAAATTTATATTGAAATTATACGTTTGATCCGTACAGAATATTAATGTTTTATTTATCGTGTTTGATAAAGTTAACGATTGAACATGATTTTTACGTCAGGTGATTACTGTTACACGTCAGTTGTTAGTTTTCTCTGGTATCCATAACATTCTTTTTTTTCGATATTCTGTCTTGCTGCTTCTAGAAGACTGGCCGAATCGTTTGACACTTTAGTTTTCGATATTTTTAGTTTTTGCTTTTTAAGTGTACCCTTCGATACCATTTATTCTTTGTTCATTTACGTTAATTTGTTTTCATTGTACAACATATATTTTATATAAGTTTTTGAGACAGTAATTTAATGTGTTGACAAACTAAAGGAACAACGATTTATTCATAATATTTTGACCATTTAGATGGCGTGTGCAGCTGATGGCGCGATGCTGTGGGAGCCAAACGACGCGGCCGAAGCTATGGCCGTATTTGCCACGATAATTCCCGGTTAGTATATTTAAAATAATATTAATGACGCTGTAATATTACCATGAGATAGTATATAGCTTTAAGACGAACGGGCGGATGTGATCCATTCTTCCGTAAATGGTGGTTTACATTGGGAGATGACCCATGTGAGATTGATGCACGCGACCTCATCTCACACTGGTAAATGACCAACCAGACGTGTTGATTTTTGTGATACAATTAAACGTAACCATGACTTAACGCCATAAAACACCTGACGTCACAAGGTAGAGTACACTCAAATGGCGACGACGTTGTTCATACGGTATAGGTTTGCAGGTATTTATTTTCTTATTTTACGGAAGAAATAGGAACTTGCATTCGGTAAATATTAAAGATAGGGTATCTTTCACTCGTGTAAGAAATTTTACGTCTTTTCCTATCGTTACGCTACGCTCAACTCGAGAAAAGACGAAATTCCTTACACTCATTAAAAGATATCCCGATCTTTAATATGCAAACATTGTGTGTCACCTATTGCCCAACAAATAAAGAAATGTGAGACAACCACAGTAGTCATAGGTTATGCATATCCCGTGGCCGCCGCCTTGCCGCGCCCACGGGATATGCATAACCAGTATAGGTTTATATAGAATAACAAAAAAGCTTTAGCACCTTCACCCCACCCTCAAAAAAAAATTACCCTGTAGTACACCGAAGGGGAAAGAGTTACACAGAAAAAAGTGATAAAAAAATTTAAACATTTGACCCCCCCTCCCAAAAAAAAAGCTGGGAGTACAGTGATAATAAAAAAATTAAAAACTAGTTATCTGTAATTCTTCTTCAAAAAAAGAACCTATAATTTCTTCACCTTTTAAATCTTTTATTTTATAAGTAACAGGATTTGTATTTAAAACTTTTACAATTACAAATATTTCTTTTGTCCATCGAGTTGTATAACCCTTTTCAAAATGACCTTTCTTTTTTGTTATTCTTACTCTATCTCCTACTTTAAATTTAGGTTTTCTAATTTTCTCTTCTTTTTCTGGAGATAAATTTTTATAAACTCTTGATTGATTTTTTAATTTACTCGCTTCAACTGGTGTCATTTTAATTGAAGAATGTACCGTATTATTATAGTTTTTAACTAATCTATCCAATACGTCATAATATTTAAATGTTCCAGAGGCTGTAAAATATCTAAACATATGTTGTTTCATCGTTCCTATCCATCTTTCTACTACACTGCTTTTTTCTTCATTTTCAGTTGAATATAATTTTATGTCATTATTTTTTAACAATTCTTTTACCTGTATTTTTGCATATCTACCAAATCAACCGCCCATGTCTGATCAATAGA
>MJUU01004599.1:82754-102120 GCA_002080025.1 Modiolus philippinarum | reverse complement strand
GGAGCATCAATATAACATATTAGCTGTTCTTTGGATGACTACGAAGTTTTGCCACATGTAGATTTTCAGGGCTTCGAGATTCAGCTCCATCGGAGCTTTGATTGATATATTGGTGATTAAAAATTTGATAGGAAACTTAACTCCTATAAATTTTTCATAGGTTTAACACAAGTTTTCCATGAAGGAATGTGACGAAATAGATTAAGAGAATTTTTTCAGAATGCTCCTAAAGAGGTATAAAATGAAAGGAGCATCTACGGTAAGGGCCTCTATTTGGTCCCCACATATGAGCTGCATTAAGAAGTGTGCTCTTGCCATCACTCGGCGTCCGTCGTCCGTCCGTTAACTTTTCAGGTGTTAACGTACCTTATCATGGTATATATTCGCTAAACAAGTTCTATTTTGGGCGCAAAACTTTTTTTCCTCGCATATAGGACGCCATAAATTACATGTACTATATTATTTTGGTGAAAACCCATGATTTCAGGTATTTTAGCAGTAGATTTTTGGCTTGAAAATATAGTGCGTATTGCTGTGCTAAAATGATTTTTTAAATATTTTTTAGTCTCCCAAACGAAGTTTGGCGACTTATTGTTTTTGCTCCGTTTCTTATTATAATTATTATTCTTCCTCTTTTTCTTCCGCCATGAACTTGTCCCACCTGGTTCTCAAAGACCATTGGTCCAATCTTAAGCAAACTTCATAGGAAGATGGAACCCCATCCCAAGATGTGCATTTCAGTCTTAGAATTTTCAAAATGGCCGCCGTTGCCATGGAAACTGAAAAAAGGCGGGAAAAGTAAAAGTGCTCCAAATTCCATGAAATTCGACAGAAAGGTTGTGTATAAAGGGTAGAACATATTTTGAGGTAAAAAAATTTCAAAATGGCCGCCGTTGCCATGGAAACTGAAAAAAAGGCGGGAAAATTGAAAGTGTTCCAAATCTCATGAAATTTTACAGGAAGGTTGTGTATGAAGTGTAGAACATATTTTTAGAATGAAAAAATGTCAGGATGGCGATCCATGGGAGGTTTGGGCGACTTTTGTGTTTCGCTTTGCGAACACAGTTATTACTTGTTCCCCATGTTTTTATAATTTAAATTGATAGCACAGGCATGAACAATATATACATTTTGTACATGTGTTCTCAGGGAAAAAATTGTAGTAAAACAGACGTTTTTGCTCGTTTTTGACACAAATCACGTTTTGCCTTATTTGAAAAATAAATTTCATAGCATTAAAGAAGTGATCCCCCAAAATATTGATATTCCCAATCTCACACATATATTTAACAAACCGAAAGCAATGAAACACACATTTTGTAAACTTTTATTTTGAGGGCCAAATATAACCCTTACCCGCATACTCTTTTATGGGTTCATTGCTGCTGGCAAAAAATATGGTAATGCTTTTTAATGGATAAAAACCAGAGGTCCGAAAATATGAAGGATATACCATAACGTGACAAGCAAGCATCCTTAATTAAATTACCACAATTATTTTTTTCTTTTGCTGTGAAAAGGGGGAGATGCAACCTGTACACAACCCTTGAATCTACCACTCATTTTCATATGATATTATTGCATTTAAATATGATTAAATCAAAGTTTAAGTTGCAGAGATTTCCTGTGTCACTTCAATTTTGTTTTAATACCAAGGGGGCTTTGTGCACAAATAGATAAAAACATTGGGATGAAGAGTTTGTTATAGTCATAGTTTATGTTGTGATGGAAAATGGAATAGATGTTTTCGCTAAAAACAGATGAATGTCGAAAGATAAATCTGGGACTATTGTATTAGTCCCAGGATAAATTCACAAAAACACAAAAAAAAAGAAAAACCCTTATGTTATGTGTTAACAAAAAGTGTGTATTTGCATAAATAATTTGAAGTTAACACTGGACTGGTATCAAAATTAAAGTATAGGGCAGCTAAAGATTTTGTTAAATTGGGGGTAGGGTTAAAACATAAGATTAAGTTTATTTTTTCCCATTTTACAAAAGAAAATATTAAAATTAAAGAAAAATATGTAAAATGCTTCCAAAATGAATGTACATCGCTTTAGTTTTAAAAGTTGTTCAAGTACATGAAATATATGAAAAAGATTGATTCTGAGATATTTGTTTGCTCCTAGTAAATTTGTGTTGATTTGGGGGGAGGGGTAGGGTTAGCGTGTGATGTTTTTCTTCAATACAAAAGATTAATTTCATATTTGCCATTTTAGAAAAGAGAAAAAAAATGAATTAAAATTGAAAAAAAAACATGCAATGTTCTTTCCAACATACTTAAGGGACTGACCATTTAACATGAAGGGGGGTTATGGACAGAAAATCTTTTTCGCGCTTCGTGCGAAAAATTTTATTTTTTTCACTTGTAGCAACAAAATATTTTTTTCTCAAAATTAGCATTATTTTTTATAGGCAGAAAGCCCCCTTCACAAATTTTTTTTTCATCATTGTGGAAACCAAAATAAAATAATTTCACATAAAATCAGCTTCAAATAATTTTTTGGGGAAATAAAACCATACCCCCCCCCCTTTTCAAGTTAAATGGTTGGTCCCTAAATCCAAACTGAATGTGCATAAGTTGTTAAGTAGATGAGATGTTTGTTTATTCCTAGTAATTTTTTTGTTAAGGGGGGTCTGGATTTGCAAGTTTGTTTGTTTTTGTTCTTGTGTTTGTTTGTTTGTTTTTTTTTTTTGTTGTTTGTTTTTTGTTTTTTTATTGTTGTTTAAAACTTAAAGTTAATTTTATTCCTGCCAATTTAGAAAAGAAAAATGAAAAAATTAAAATGGGAAAAAAGATGTAAATTGTCTTCCAACAAGCTTAAGTTTCAAAAGTTGTTAAGTACACAAGTTTTACAATGTAACAAGCACCCCTGGTGATATGACCTTGTTATTTCATTCATTCCATGTGTTAAACTATTTTGATTTAATACCAGGAAATGCATGTCCAAATATTGATGAGAATGAGGTAGAAACAAGACATCAATTAATACTTGTGGTGTAATAATATCCATTGGCTCTCTCTCTTAAATCAAATTCCAATGTTTCTTAAAGTAACTGTTGAAAATTTTTGTATCTTTGTCTAGTCATCAAAAAGAGTCCCCCCTTCCAGAATGGAATTGTCAGAGATTTGAAGATTTATCCTCTCATTTTACTAAGTGTGACATAGTCCTGGGAAATAGTCATATTTTATTGGAAAATCAAAATTGAGAAACAACAACAAAAACAAACAAAAAAGAAAAAATAAAAACAAACAAAAGAAAAAAAATTGACACCTTTCATATTAAACTAACAAGATACAATTATAAGTTATGTATGATTATGTAGTACTTTACCCCATGCCAGAGGGTGTTAGCCCAATTGAGTTCAAATAATTTATACCATGACCCTATGATCCTTGTAAAATTGAAGCTTTATTATAATTTAGATGGAGTCTTTCTGGAATTTGACACTAGATTATGAAAAAGCAGAATTAATGCAGGATATCTGATTGCATTCTATACTAGATCATGAGTTTTCGAAAGTATATGGGGTGCATTGTATTTCCAGAATTTTTTTGAATGTAGAGATACTTAGTATTAAATTTCCAAAAATAAAAAGTTAACGATTCCTAAAATTTTCATATCACATTTCTGAAATTTTACCCAGTTCATAAAGCTAAGAAATGATAAGAGATATGTCAAATCTGTCACTTACTACTTTAAATTTCACTTTAAGAGAAATCCAAAGAAAAAATTCAAATGAAATCCAATGAAAAATAATGATTTCACTTATTTTCACATATTTACAAAAATTGCAATTTTGACCCCTTGGACCCATTATGCCTAGAAAACGGTAAGAGCTACGCCAAATCTGTTCATATACTACTGAAAGATTACACAAGGTGGAATCAAAAGAAAAAAAAAACCCATCAAAATATCACCATGTATTCCATAGAGTAGAGTGTTGGAATGGAGTGATGGAGTGAGATTTTGGAGTCAAGGATATTATTTCATTTGTTCTTTTGAGTGACGTTTTGGAGCGGAATTGTAAACTTACATTAAATTTTAGATAAATCACATCTTTAAATTTTTCAGTATTCAGTCTGTCAATAAGGTTTATGGTAATCATGGTAATACAGATATGTTTTAAATTCTTGTACAATAAGGTTTATTGTAATCATGGTAATACAGATATGTTTTAAATTCTTGTACAATAAGGTTTATGGTAATCATGGTAATACAGATATGTTTTAAATTCTTGTACCTAATGATTGACATTTATACTATAACTAATCCTGAAATTCAAGTTCCGAAAATCTGCAGCAAGTGGTTGAACAACACATTAATTCACAATTTCAATGTTGTATAGAGTTTAAGAAGTCAAGTTATACTGTTTACTACATAGATGAAATTAAAATAATAAATGAAAAATGTAAGATACTATGTTTTTTGGGATTTATTCACGTATGAAATCTTCACTGGAAAACCTCTATATTTCATCGGTGTCAATAAAATAAATGTTAGTTATAAGTTCCTTTCTTTCAAAGTAATTTAAAAAAGTTGCCGTTTTAATACAACTTTTCTGGTTACTATACAAAATCTATTACAAATCAAGTTAAAGTTTTATAGAACTATAATTGACATTCTAAAAAAACCTTTTCCTTATTCTGAAATAATGTATCTATATTAAAATCACATAAATAACCAAAAGTTTTTGAGTAAGCTAGGTCAGACCTATTTAAAATATAAACAATACAGACACAAGGTGAATCTGAAATTGTAAATGAAAATTTTAAAAACTGAAATTGGAAAAGACCTACATATATTAGAAAAGTCACTAGAAAGTAACCCCGCAACTCATAAACCTATTTCAATATCAGAAATTAAAAAGGTACCGAAAAACCATAAAAAGGGTAAATCAGGGGGACCAGATGCAATAGTAAATGAAGTTTTAGAATCAAGTAGAAATTTTACTTTAAAATCTTATAGTAAAGTTTTCAATCTTATTATGAAAACTGGAATTTAATATTCTGATATATGGAATATATTATCAAAGACAACAAGTGTAAAATAAACTCTACTATTTATTGGCGTACTGAGGTCACAGCTTCTTTTTAATGAAATAGGTTACCAGCCCGAAATAGGGTTTTGGGCAACCTTAGATGAAATGCAAATATATAATAAAATGATGCAAATGAAATATGTTACCAGTCCAAAATAGAAAGCACAAATAATTGAAATGCTGCAAATATACAAAAATATGAAAGTGTAAATAAGAGGAAGTTGTAAATTTAACTTTCAAGAAATTATCATTTCGTTCATAAGTGAACCCTGGCAACAGATATCCACAAGTACGAGAAAGTTTATGTTGATAAATTAAATCAGTACTGGTGCGAAGTGCAGGTCAGGTAAATTGACCTTGTTATCGCCACCAGTACGGTAATATTATGTCTGTTTTGAGTGAAATGTAAATATTGAGATTTAGTACATGTAAATTGTTGAAAATAAAACTCAGAAATCGCAAATAAATTTGATGTCAGATATCAAAATATATTCCGATTCCCGATATCTACAAGGAAACTCTTTGATACTAAAACGTACCAAATGATTCCCGAAGCCATGGACCTAGTTCGCCATTTGGAGGTGATATGTTGCAAATATTGTTAACAAAATCAAATAATGCTTGTTGTAATCGAAAGAGAAACAAATCATTACCAATGTGTGAGAAATGAACACCATCAGTAAAAAGTGAAGTATCTAGCTCTGAAATTTCAGGGTATCTTATGTAATAACCTCCCTTGTTTCATACATATGTTGCGACGAGGCTATTTAACCTAACACGGACCTTTTCAAAGGAATTATGGTTTGTTTGATTTCTGTAGTGTAACCGTGGTAGGATTTGAGACCATACAATTTTAGTATTAGGCAACAGTTTATTTTTTCAAATGTTTTGATCATATTATGACCTAAAACGCAGGAATTAATCTGACCAATATCATTCCCCCCCGCAATGTAAAACAATATGTTTATCATCATCTAGCGTAAGTAATAATGTTACAGTGCTAAGTAACCGCTTCCAAGTCAGTCCTCTTTTCCCTTGCCACCATAGCTGAGTGTTGAGGCGTGATAAACCAAGATGCGTGCCGTCAACAGTGTTTCGGGAATGGATAAATGCATGCTCTACTATTGATGAACCGACAATCCAGATCTTTTTTGCGACCCTGAAAGTCTTAAACTGACAATCAGTCACAAGCAAGCTTAAATATAACATGTTCTTAATTGTTTTGACATTTGTTGTCAATAATTCCTATTTTTTCTGTGGGTATTCTAATATACGATTTATATGCATTAGATTCCCATCGACCAAATTCCTTCACTTTTTCGTCACCAAAACCTAATTTTGATGACATAGTGGCAGCCCCGACCCTAAAACTGTGTGTTTGATAACTTTTGGATGACGGAATTTTAGAACGAGATAATGACTTTTTCAGGACAGCATTGAATTGATATCGCGTGACTGGTATTCCTCCACAGTGTATGAACAAAGGACCAGGCAAAGCAGGTCGTAGTCTCAAAAATATTTTCATAGATTTAACTGGGCATAAATGTGAATCATAAAGGCAGTTTGTCCTATTACAAAGACCGTTGTTAAAATCATAACATTTGTAATTTTGAACATTTGCGGCAAATGTTGGTCGCATCATTGGTGTTTTTTTCCATAATATAAGTTAAAAAGCCAAAGCTCTTGGTCTACAGTGCCCCATGGGCCACTGGACTACGGGCTTTCATCAGGCGGAATAGTTTGTCGTATCGTATCCAACCAAGACCTGATACACGACTTGCTCCTAATCGTATAGTGTTCATATATTTTAACAGGCCAGGAACTTCTGCAGGGTGGACGGATGAATAAATTGATATAAATAAAATGAAGGCATCGGTCCATTGACTGATATTTTCTATTTTAACTGCTTTAGATTTGGGTTTTGATTGCAGTTTTCCATCTTTTACTATGAAACTTGTTTCGTCCTCATTTAGAGGTAAAGGATCATTCAGTAAGAGACCCAGGTCAATAAATTCTCCATTTTTTATTTTGTTCTTGATGTTTTCTGGAACATGTGTACCAAGCTCTTGCTGGAATGCTTGTGTTTTCATGCAAAGTTGTTGATATAAACTCATTACATGGGTCATCTCTGCCATTGGTTATGTGGGATGGAATTGTACATGATGTTAAGTGTTGTTGACCATTCTGAATATGTTGGGTTGTACCAGTACTTGTAGTTGGATGTTGTTGGCTAATTTGGTAAGTTACTCTGTCTGCTACCATATCACTAAAGATGCAATCTGTTCATCTGATAGTGTGCTCTGTGCTGGTGTAGGTTGTACCGCCTTAGAAGCTTGTGTTGTTGTTTTTGTCTTCCCTGAGGGTCTAACAACTTCTCCTCTAGCTGAAACCCCCGGCACCTGAATAGGTTTTCAGGGGCTTTGGCTACAGAGCTGCCGGGCGCGTCCCCAGGTGGTGGATAGGGGAATGCCCTGTCTTTGCGGGGTAGTCAGGTCATAATACGGAAAGCCTGACCGCGAACCATTGTAGCCAAACTGTGTGGAGAAACGCCACGCTCCATGCAGTATAAAGACCCCTTCTATATTTCTCTAAAGAGAGCAGACGCACTGGGTGTCGTATAGAAGGCTAAATTTCCTGCCCCTACCCATTTCTCCCCTTTTCCAGTGGCAATCAAAAGTCGTTGCCCCGCTTGTCCCTTCCACCTTTATTTCTTTCTTCTTTTACTTACAATTTGTTTTGAATTGATTAACTTGTTCTCGTCCTGATATAGCTGAAATATTGCTCATTGGACGTTAAACTCTAACTAATCAATCAATCAATCTAGCTGAAACCTTCTTTGTTTTGGCCTTCGGCATTAATGCAAAATTTTATAGTTTTCTGACCTGTGAGTTGTAAAATATTTCCGACTACTCTGAACAGTGTACAATAAGGTTATAAGAAATAATCTAGGTGTTCGCGAGTTGTGAATGCGCATGCACATGGAATTATAATTTTAAACATCACAGTAACAAACTGACGCACTTGTTCCTTTGACACAATTTAATTTTTAGCAATTAAATTAATTTATTCTTAGTCCCAATACATAAATCTGGAAGCAAAGATGACCCTTATGACCATGATGATTATAGAGGAATTTCTCTTAACTGTTTTACTCTAAATTATTCAGTGCTATTTTGTATAGTAGATTGAGTAACCTGATGAAAGACCAAGGTCAGCATAGAAATAATTGAAACATAGTTAATGCGTTTAAACAATCAGTTTTATCAGGCCATGGAGTGTGTCTATTCCGCTTGTATTTTACTAAAAAATTTGTCATCTTTATCTGTTATAACCTTTATGAAGTTTGTTTTCTTTCTTTTTTTATTAAATAGCTCAAATTGACTTAAGAAATAGAGAAGACTGACCGATTAATCGAATTTGATAATCTCGTCCCTGTTCTTCATCTCCTAACTATATTAGTAATGTTATATTTTGGAAATAATTAACATTTTACAGATCTTCGCGTTTCAGACTTCTTTGAATACTTAATTACTACTTTTTTAGCTCACTACCACATAATAATAATATTTCAAAATCTAATAACACATATTTTTAAAAATTGCAATTTTGATGCCTTAGATCCTTTATAGCTCAGAAACGGTAAAAGCTACGCCAAATCTGTTTACACACTACTGAAAGCTTACAATAAGAGGAATCCAAAGAAAAAATCCCATCGAAATCTGATGAATAATAAGAATTTCAGGTTATCTGCATGTTTGCGATTTTGGCTTTGTATGACCCCTCATAGCTCGGAAAAGTAAAAACTTGGTGCAGTGCTATGTTAATTTTTCACAAGAAATCCATTGCGAAAATTGAGATTCGCTCTTTGGGTCTCATTTATCTCATAACCGGTAATGTGACGTTAAAGCGGTGACCATATCGATGATTGGGAATTTCATCAGGAGTACACTGAAAAAAACATCGAAATCTGATCAATAATAAATATACCACAGATCAATACACATGTGTAAAAAAACACCCAATTTTGCTTTTTTTTTTAAAACAATATACGCCCTCAAAATGTTTTACGGTTGTATAAAAGCATGAGACACTATAGGAAATCATATTCTAGATCCTCTGAAAATACTTGGACAGTTGGAACATTACTTGGTCATAATAGGCCTTAATCCTTCTTTGAAAAATGTGTCCAGCAAGTCTGCATCCAAGGTGGTTGCCAGCGGGAAACACAGAATTAACATTGTACTCGATTGAGGGCATATAAAGAACTTTTCCACTGAAGGCACTAGGCTAAATGTAACCAAACTCGGCCAAAATAGTCCTCTGGTTGTCCATTCTAAAAATTGTGTCCGGCAAGCCTTCATCTCATCCAAGATAATTGCCATCGAGGATCTTAGTGTTAATATTGGACACTATGGGAAACACATTCAAAAAACATCTCTGAAACTTTGTGGCTACAATTGTATTTAGAATCAAACTTAGATACGATGGTCCTTAGAAAGTTCTACCCTATTTATTTTCCTGAATTAAAGTTCTTCGGATTTTTTCCCTTCCTATATTTTTTCTTTCACATTTTATCATCAAGTCTTACAAAAGTTCCTAAGTAAATGTATTTCAATTCTGTTCAGTAATTTAGTTATTACACTCATGAAAATGAATAGTAATTTTTCTTGAAATCAGAATACATAACAACATTTTTTGTCCATCAAAAGTGACTTTTATCATTTTGTGCAAGCCTTTGCTACTTGGATGTATACCGGTAATCACAATATTTTTTAATTTTTCCAATTGAAGTATTTGTGAAGGGTATTGTGATTCCTTTGTGACAGTGTATTTCACATTTATATGAAAAACCAAAGTGGTCCTTCCATCCTTGCATGTTATCATTGATGGACAAGAACTTGGAAACTGTTGTATAAAATACCCTCCCCCCATTTCTAAACACTTTTGGATATAGAAGTCAACAGCAACTAAGATGCTGTGTAATTGTTGACCACATGCTGATTACACAAACTTGAAACATATTAAACAGATATATAATTATGTACAATATGTTATCAATCAATTATTTGATTGCTTCAGATCAAACCAAACTGAATCCAGAGATAGATAATTTCATTTTAATAGATAACAGAATTAAATGTCCAGTTTAATGCTTGAAAATGACCATTATACATGTTAGAGTTAAAGATTTCTCAACAAATATTACAAAGCTTGTAATTCATGTAATTAGTGCGAAACAGGGCGTTAGCACGCACAGTTTTCAACCAATTTTGTACATCAATCAAACTATGTATGCATATATTTTTTATTAAACTTTGGTGAAATTCCGATCAATATTTTTACAAAAAAATTAATTCTCATATTTTGTCAGTCAGTGGTTTAGCAAATCACATCTGTAGAATTTAACATGTGGGTAAACAAATAACTGCAACACATGTGGTCAACCATAACCTCGGTCAAGCTTTCATATCATATCAGACTTTTAGAAAAAATTACAAAAAAATCAATAACATGTTGTTTTAATTGATTTTATTCAAATGGCAGTTGTTTAGATGGAACTTTGGATAAAAGCTTTATATAATTCAAACCTTTAAAAAATAACAATTGACAGAATAGTCTTATTTAATGATATATCAAGCTTTGGTGTACCACTTACGCCAATATTATTAAATTTCAATTACAAGTATTGACATTGCAATATGTTTTGTCTTTAAAAAAAATGTGTTTGAAACTGGAATTATCATTTGAAAATAAATTCATCATCAGAAAATACATTCACGGTAACTTCGGTATTTAGTTATTTGCATATATGAAAATAATGAAAACAATAATAAAATCTTTTGTTTATGATATTTCTTAAGGGAGTACGAGTGTCAGAAATTTTGTTATTAGAATTAAAATTCTGACCTTTCGTTTTGAAGAGCACTACTAATGCAACAACTTGAGCAAAACAATTTGAAAATCCATGTAGGAATTTTTGAGATATAAGACGTCAAAATTTTGGCGGGAAACAGATCTCTCTAGAGTTTTCCTCCAATTTGTACTAGTTGTTTATAGGCCTTTAAATATATGAAATTATAATTGGAAGTTGATTAAATTTTATACTATTTTATGTTTTTAAAGTGATTTATGACCAAGAAAATGTGATCCATGTCCAAAAAATTTTAGCACTGTTTGAATGGATAAAACCAGAGGATATAGAATGCTTCTGAAATCTCACGCTCGTACTCCCTTAACACTCAATTAAAACAACTAAAGGGAAGTTATTTCCAGATTTGAAATTAATCACTGTAGTAAAAATTAAAAGTTCCTACCCATGCAGTCTATAGGTACCTTTGAACATAGACTTATCTATTAGATTAAAATTTTGAGCAAGTAATACATTATACATGGGACCTTACTACATGTAGCCTTTCTTGTCTGGCCTATTTCGAAAGACATCTTTTATTTGATATCTTACATGATTTTTAAGATAGTGTTTTTGAGTAGACATGATTGAAAATGTCTAATTTCCAGCTTTTTCAATTTTTTTTTATAAATCATATATTTTCTGGAAATTTTCTTATTTCGGGCACATGTATTGTGTTTATTCAAAATAATCTAGAATCGTTTTATTCAAGTAAGTAATTTGCCTGCAAAAATTCCATGTCAGTAATTATAATTTTATCTTCCATGGTGCTGAGGTGCGGTCTATTTACTAACTCCAGACAAATTACTATGTAACACTTAAGACATGCATGTTAAAACTTATCCACTCCTACCCTGATTTTTTATAAGGTGATGCCTCCTTATACTGGACTTTTGAGCCTTGCTCACTCTGGAAACAGTTTTGTGTATTATGCCAAAAAAATCAATACATTGAGAGGGAATCCTTAAATGATTAACACTGTTGAGCTAAGGGTGATTTATATTTAATTTATTTGTAGCGCTTCAGATTGATTGTTTTTCGTTTATTAAATTTAGTTCAATAATTGTCATGTAGGACAAATTATAAGTACACTTCAATTTCATAAATAGTTTGTTTTTAGGTGGACATATATTTATTTCAAGAGACCAGGAATCCAGTTTTCGTTCTTACTGGTATTTTAGGAGATTGATTCCGTCTTCAATTACACGAGAGTTCCTTTCTAAAAAGTCCCATATTATGTACATCAATGTATGGATGTATAAGCATTAAGAACATAGGACTAACAAGCGTAAACAAATTCAGACACACATTAAACATTGGGGGCCGGAGGGGGTCTCATCCCAGAATCCTGGCTTTAGTTTTCCTGACACCCCAACTACAAAAGAAGTTAAAATTAATGAAATCCTGATTCCCGGCGCATTAATTTCAGGAAATCCCAGGCTTTATCTATAGAAATCCCGATTACTAGAGCTTAAAAAATCTTAAAAGGGTCCGATCCTCTCTCAAACATCAGTCAGATACATGATGAGTGAATATTCACTAAATTGTGACCATTCTAATGATACGAGGTAAAAATACATCTCTGTACAATTAAAGCTGCAAATTTTAATTGTTTTGCTTTTTGGGGTGGGGGTGGGGCTGAATGTTAGATCTGTCCGTCTTTCATCTGAATTGTCCATAAAGAAAGGGAAATATCCATATCCCATATCTAACATCGGGAGGCTTCCTTCTGAGGGGTGGTGTTCCTGTCATCTGAGGAGATCAAAATTTCATGAAAACTTTCTTGGGGGCTAAAATTATTGCTTACCTTCTACATGTCATGGGGGTGGAAGGTGTTTTCTGGGGGGCGGTTTTTTCTGTCATCTGAGGGGTTGGAAATTTCATGATCTAACTTCCACAGCTCATGACCGTGGAAGGTGTTTTCTGAGGGGTTTAAAATTTCCTGAAAAACTTTTTAAGGGGGTAATTTTAAGGGTCACCTTCCACCCCCCCTTGTCAGATATTAAATGGAATAGCCCAATACGTCCGTCATTAGACGGGCGTATAAAAAGACAAACGTAATAACGATAGGATCTCGGGACAGCCGGGCTTGGTGCTTGCACTACCAAAGACAGCGGTAGGGTTGAGCCTTTTTATGAGTATCCAAACCTCCCCATTCTCTGTCCCGTTTCCCTATAGTATAATAAACATAATAAAGGGCTACGCCGAGCGCAGCATGATACGACCGCTGCATGTCGACTACTGAAATTTCAACAAAAGTAGTTTAAAGTGAATGTGGACACAGTAAAGAGCTTGACACAATAATTAGATGGACACAAAAAGAAGCTAGACACAGGTTATTAGCAAGAAACAAAATAGGGAAAAAATAAATCCCTTTGATTACTTACTGATAAAAAACCGTAAGAGCTATGCAAAATATGTGCTATAAACTAAAACTTAACATCCATAGAATTTCAAAGAAAAAAAAATCCATCGAAATCTGATGAAAAATAAAGATATGACATATTTAGAAAAATTGCAACTTTGGCCCCTTTGACCCCTTGTAGCTCGGAAACGGTAAAAGCTACACAAAATCCGTTGACAAACTACTGAAAGCTTAGATCAAGAGGAATCCAAAGAAAAAAAATCCCATCGAAATCCGATGAAAAATATAGATTTGACATTTTTAGAAAAATTGCATTTTTGGCCCCTTTGACCCCTTGTAGCTCGGAAACGGTAAGACCTACACAAAATCCTTTGCCATAACGCTAAAAGCTTAGATCAAGAGGAATCCAAAGAAAAAAATCCCATCCAAATCCGATGAAAAATAAAGTTTTGACATATTTGGAAAAATTGCAATTTTGGCCCCTTTGACTCCTTGTAGCTCGGAAACGGTAAATGCTACGCCAAATCCTTTGGCATACTACTGAAAGCTTAGATCAAGAGGAATCCAAAGAAAAAAAAATCCCATCGAAATCCAATGAAAAATAAAGATTTGACATATTTAGAAAAATTGCATTTTTTTACCCCTTGTAGCTTGGAAACGGTAAGACCTACACAAAATCCGTTGACATACTACTGAAAGCTTAGATAAAGAGGAATCCAAAGAAAAAAAATCCCATCGAAATCCGATGAAAAATAAAGATTTGACATATTTAGAAAAATTGCTTTTTCGGCCCGTTTGACCCCTTGTAGCTCGGAAACGGTAAGACCTACACAAAATCCGTTGACATAGTTCTGAAAGCATAGATCAAGAGGAATCTAAAGAAAAAAATCCCATCGAAATCCGATGAAAAATAAAGATTTGACATATTTAGAAAAATTGCATTTTTGGCCCCTTTAAACCCTTGTAGCTCGGAAACGGTAAGAGCTACGCCAAATCCGTTGATATGTTACTGAAAGCTTAGATCAAGAGGAATCCAAAGAAAAAAATCCCATCGAAATCCGATGAAAAATAAAAATTCTACATAATCTGAAAATTCGCAATTTTGGCCCTGTTCGGCCCCTCATAGCTGGGAAAGGAAACAAGTTATCAAAAATCTAATAGCTGAGCGCCATATTAATTTTTCTCAAAGAATCCATTGAAAAAACTGCATCAAAATCGGACTAAAAATTAAAAAAAATATTTTTTTTTGAGATTTGCCCCTTTTGGGCCCCATTTATCTCGTGAGCAGTACATGCTACGTGAAATCCGTTTTGCATAATCCAGATTGGAAATTTTCTCAGGAGCACACTGAAACAAACCCCATCAAAATCCAATAATTAATAAAGATTCTACAGTCAAAAATGTGAAAACACCCAATTTCACCCCTTTTTGGTCCCTTTTTTCTAAATCGGGCGGGGCCACCAACTCAAAATAAAAACTTCTGTTTACCCGTGTGCAAAGATACATCATACTAAAATTTCATAATGATCCGTCCACTAGAAGCAAAGTTACGCGGTCCACAGACGCCGACGCGGACGCCGACGACGCCAGCACCATACCAATATACGACCGCAAAATTTTTGCGGTCGTATAAAAATAAAATGCGAAAATCTGTTTTTCAGTATTAGCAGCATTTTGAATTTTATTTCAGTAATTTGAGTTCTGGGGTTTTGCTCTTCGAACTTGTTTGACGGCATTCACTGAATATTTATCCATAGATTGCAATGATTTTGATGGTTGTGGGCCCTACAGATGTCTAAAGCTTTTACAAGTGTTAAGTCTGCTTCCCGTTAGAGTTTTCTCATGCATCCTTCATTTTGAATACTATAAACAAACACGAACATGTATTAAGCCATCAGATAAATGCTCAAGCTCGCACGAGTTAGCTTATGTCTTGCAATCGTGACAAAACTGTCAATACGTTCATGTTGTCCTTACAGCCATACGCATAGACTTTATTTGTCATATCTCTTCGAATTCACGATCTAACAATCTGGAAACTTTGACAAAAAATTTGATGGTAGAAATCATATTTATACCAAAATGACCGTAAGTTTTGACCCCTCATGAGAACACATCCTTGCATCTGAAGAGAAAAAATAGTTTCGGAGTGGCATGAAACTTTGAATTATGGATTGATTGCTTGATGGTTTACGCCAACTTCAGCAATATTTCAGGTATTTCGTGGCGAGGACTGTTATGTATAATAAGAATATAAAAATATCACTATAAAACCATATAGCCTTATACAAGTTAAAACAAATGTGTAAAATGTGAAAGAAATTTTGATTTAACCCTTCCAATATTAGAGATTAGAAACTAGTTTAAAATTAATCCATTTAAATCGAAAACCGATTGTATTGAAACTTGCAATATTTAAATTTTACAAAATTGTGTTTAAAACAAAGGAGTATCTCCTTTCATGCAAAGCTCTGTCCTTAGCTGAATTTTGGCTTTTCTATTTAGATCCTTTTGGTTATTTGTTCTCTATCAGCTTTTAAATGTATTTCGGATTATGGTCTTCCAAATGTTTTGATTTTATCTGCCTGAAGAGACATAAGTTGTCGAAATGCGCATATGCAGAACCTAAATTAACAGTAACTTCGGTATTGTGTTATTTGTTACCACTGGGCCAATGCCTCTGCTGGTGGACTGTTAGTCCCCGAGGGTATTCACCAACACAGTAGTCAGTACTTCGGTACTGACCCGAAAACCGATTTTATTTTTTACAAAATTATGTTCAAAACTAAGGAGTATCTCCCTCATGCATAGCTCTGTTCTTAGCTAAATTTTGACTTTTCTATTTAGATCCTTTTGGTTATTTGTTCTCTATCAGCTTTCAATGCATCTCGGTTTATGGACTTCCAAATGTTTTTTTTCAATGTATCTCGGTTTATGGACTTCCAAATGTTATGATTTTATCTGGACTGAAGAGAATGCGCATATGCAGAACCTAAATTAACAGTAACTTCGGTATTGTGTTATTAAATAAATTGATTGCTTTTAAAAAATGAACAATTTTGTCGCAGGCGACGTTCGAAAATAGATCTTTAAGACAATCGGCATAATTAAAATCACGCCTCATATCGGCAACATTACAACAACAGGATAACAGTAAACACCTACAATGGCCGGGAACTACAATCTACACATACAATTATAACTTGTTGGATTGTATAGGAACAATTGCATGGAATACATTTAGGTCGGTCATTTAATTTAAGAATCATCAGCATAAATGCCCATAGCAGAATTTGATATCACATTATCTAAATGACATAAATTGAAAAATAATTCTGCACTTTCATGGGCAATTGCAATCTAAGTTTGCTTGATGTACATAGCATATATAAAAGAGTACAACCCAAAATTATGAAACATCATGTACTGAGATATTTACCTATTTATCGTGACTAATCTATTCATTGACTCAATATACAAGTACCCTCAATATACAAGTACCCGGTGAACAGTTGGTAATTTGTATGTAAGTTCTTCATCTTATTAATACATTGATTGATTATATGCAATATTTCAGTTATATCAGGACGCGAACAAGTTGATCAATTAAAAAATATTAGTACAAGAAGAAAGAAAAAAGGTGGAAGGGGCAACGAGATTTGATTGCCACGGGAAATTGGGAGAAATGTGTAGGGGCAGGAAATTTAGCTTTCTATACCAGTCAAAGTGACTCTGCTCTCTTAAGAAGATAATGGATGGGGTCTTTCAACTGCATGGAGCGTGGCGCTTTCCCATGCAGATCGGGATCAAATGTATTAAATAAGAATTCCAATGGTGCGCGACCAGGCTTTCTGTATTATGACTCTACCCCGCATAGACAGGGTATTCCCCTATCCACCACCTGGGGACGCGCCCGACAGCTCAGCCGGAGCCCTCTTATTAATACATTATTTATTAACAAATAATGTATTTTATCTTTAAGAGATAAAATTATTTAATTTTAAATTGTAACACTGTTGACTTAAATCATTTGAGTTGTTCCCCTTTGTACATGTGTTGTATACTTAAATCTCAAATATGAATCATTTGTTAGATATGCCCTGCTGCCATGCCTTTTTGCAACATGAAACTGCGGCCGCGGAATTATGCTGAGTTGCAATAATTTCATCTGGTCGGCAAGCTCAGTCGCCACGTGAAAATTAAACTGTTAACAGGTCTAAACAATTGTCTCAACATAATTTGCAATTTAAAATTGTTTAAAATTATTAAACTGTCTTTAATATCAAAACTCTCAACATGGAATTATAAATTTACTTTCGGATTTTCTCCGTTTAATTCTGGAATTTTATATTTAAAAAGTGACATAATCCGTGATTGCACGTTTTTTTTTTTGTGTCGGCGACGGGTGAAGAGTCTGATCCGTACCTGGAACCAGCCTATAATTGTGGAATATTGTGTATATAATTCATGAAGAACATTATAAACATTTATTCAGTGGTTTGTTGGATTTTACTGAAATTAACAGTGACTGTTGTACGAACGTCGAATCAGACTCAATCATAATTGATAGGCGACTCTGTCTCTGAACTTCAACTGCGTTCCTGGTCACAATTTTATACTGTTTAATAAGTAACACTTCTCCAGACATCAATATGCCAAGAAGAAAGGGTCTCAGGAAGAGCAAAAGGCCTTCGAACAGCCCCTATGCAGGTACTTCAAGTTCCGGAAAAGGTAAAAGGACGTCCCGTCAACAGGACCAGGCTTTAACATCGCCTCAACCAGGACAACCGGAAGCACAGAGCATCGAGGTGGTGCAAGGAAATACACCACAAATCGTTGGTGAGTTTTATGATATTACTGGGACTAATGAGTTGCATACGCCAGTAACTATCAACCCAGTACCTTTAGAAAGTGGAACACATATGATAAATTCAAATGAGATGGCAATTACTTCTGCTAGATCAAGTAGTATCGTTCCGTCCATGTCTGTCGTGGATGTTCCATCCACATCCTCAGTTGGCATGGTTGGCGTCACTAATAATATTGAAATTTCTTCAGACAGGAATATAAATATGATTATAACACCAGACATGGACCTGGGTGCACACATCCCTCTGCAACGCAGACAGAAAATATGGAACAACGAGTATATTAATTTGGCACTGTTGTTGAAGGGCAGTGCAGAGCTGGTCTCCCACTTTGAGGGGGGTGATCTGTTTATTGACTCTGTTTCAGGGAAAATACAGTCTCGCCCTTCCCAGGTGAAGGAAAAAATCACCACTATCGCTAAATGGACTAATGCTTTTATTATATTTTTGAATATTTTCCTAATGAAACGGCAAGATAAAATTTTTGAAATGTTGAAATATATTTCAATCATTAGGTCTGCATCTTCACGTTGTGCACTAGGGGATTACTCTTGGCGTACTTATGATGAACAATTTCGCCTAAGAATGTCACAAGTTCCTTCAATGTCATGGGCTTCTATAAATACAGATCTGTGGGCAATGACCTTGGTGAGACCTAGAGTCAGCCCCCAACCGTTTCAAAACCCTAGATACACGGGCCCAGGTTTAACCTTTAATCAGGATGTACAAAACTCTACACCAATCAGTAGGGCTGTCTGTTTTGCCTTTAATAAAGGTACTTGTTTTAGGAGTCCATGCAGATTTTCCCACCTTTGTAGTCATTGCTTTAGTAATGATCATAACTTTCAAAGTTGCCAAAACAAACAATCAAATTCGCCCTTTCGTGCCCACAACAAACAACAACAACGACAAGGGCAGTTTTTTCAAAGAAAAATTCAGCCTGGGGCATACACCCATAAAAGTTAACGTGCTTGAAAACATGCTACAGTTTTATCCTGACAGACAAATTGCATATGAATTGTTAGACGGCTTCACATTTAGTTTCAAACTGCATTATCTGGGTCCAAGAGTGCCTAGAGATTGCGATAATTTGAAATCCATCACAAACCATATAGACTTGGTACAGGAGAAAATAAATAAAGAATTAACATTAGGTAGGCTGGGGGGTCCATTTACTGT
>MJUU01004599.1:56248-67739 GCA_002080025.1 Modiolus philippinarum | reverse complement strand
ACTATTACTTGCCATTCCAGTAATCAACTTGCCCTTCCACATTTAAACTTGAAGAAAAATAAAATTTCAACTAGACAAGCGGACAAGTCAGCATCAAATTTAACTTGCCCTGTGCAAATTTTACTTGCCTTGGGAAAGCAGGAGAGTGCTTAAATTGAACCCTGATTAAGTCCAGTGGTACTACTAATCAAGTGCTACCTGATGGATATAACGTCATGTGACCTAGACCTAAATTTCATGGTCCAGTGGCCACGTGAATTTTTCTGCTTAAGTCCATTCCTCAATAACTAGAAGTGGTAGGTTGATAATATTTGGTATGCAGGTTGGTCTTGGGTAGTACATGTCAGTCTGGCACTTGACTTTTGTCCTTGACCTGAATTTCATGATCTAGTGGCCACGTTCAGTTTTTCTGCTTTAGTCCATTTTTCAATAACTAGAAGTGGTAGGCTGATGATATATTGCATGTCGGTTGGTCTTGGGTAGTTCATGTCAATCTTGCAGATGACTTTTGTTCTTGACCTCAATTTCACAGTCCAGTTGCCACGTTAAGTTTTTCTGCTTAAGTCCATTTCTCAATAACTAGAAGTGGTAGGTTGATGATATTTTGGTATGTAGGTTGGTCTTGGGTAGTGCATGTCAGTCTGGCAGGTGACTTTTGTCCTTGACCTCAATTTCACTGTCTAGTGGCAAAGTTAAGTTTTTCTGCTTAAGTCCATTTCTCAATTACTAGAAGTGGCAGGTTGATAATATTTTGGTATGTAGGTTGGTCTTTGGTAGTACATGTCAGTTTGGCAGGTGACTTTTGCCCTTGACCTCAATTTTATGGTCTAGTGGCCACGTTAAGTTTTTCTGCTTAAGTCCATATCTCAATAACTAGAAGTGGTAGGTTGATAACATTAGTATGAAAGTTTGTTTTGGGTTGTACTTGTCAGTCTGGCACTTGACTTTTGTCCTTTACCCACAGGCACTTGTATAATGTTGTCCTATATGGTTAGTTATATGGAACATCCTATTTTGAGTCCTTTCAGATTTGCACTTCCTCTTTGTCGAAATGTGGACTTGGTTACAACATGGTTGGGTGAATATAGTTAAATTTAGTGTTTTGGCCCATTTATTGGTGTTGCTCATTGCTTGATGAAAAGTACCAAAACAGAGGACATCAAATCAATGTCACATTGAGTCTCAAAATCATTGTAAACTGTACCAGAATAACGATTTACAAAACCGGCCTCTGATTGGGGAAAATTTACACTGAAATTGGAAAAAATAAATTTTTTCACCATTGAGAATGGGGTTGATAATTGGCTCCATACGATAGCCAGAAAAGGCCGTGATGACCTACATTTCAGGCTTTAGTGACCTCAATTAAGTTTGTGTTTAGATCCATTTCTCGGCAATTATACGTATCTTGAATCATAATATTGCCTCATAGCATTCACGTTCACACATATGATCATGACTATTCCTTTAAGGGGGTAGACCTGGGTAGGCATGAAATTTTCTAATCGTTTAATTTTTAAAATATTTTAAGCATTGAAAGTACACATGTTCATGTTGACTTTCAGCAATTTTCAACAATTTTTACCGTCCCGTTTTATGTCTAGTGGTCATCAAAGATACCCTGTTTCCTCATGTTATTTGGTCCGTTCAGGACTTGATTGTGGTGTATAAAATCGGCTCTAATTAAATTTGTATTCGATTCAAGATTATTTCAAATGTAAAATTCTGTAGTTTAGACATGTGTGAAAGTAAGCATGAATGATGATAGGAAATTTAACTAGTTTGAACTGAAATACATGGGTGTTCTGAATAGTATAGGCTGAAATTTTCACTCCTTTTTTTATCACTATTAAACACTTCTTGTAAAAAATTATGTCGTTTAATTTTCACCAAAAACTGAGAACAGAAAGAAAACAAGTATATGAAACATATATTAAAATTTTAGAAAATTCTACCGTCCCAATGTTTATTAATTTAGAATAGAGTGGGTAAAAATCAATAAAATTGCTGAATCCGTGCTTTAAATTACCTCCCTTGGAATAAATCCGACTTTTATATATTTTCATTATCTTTTGACACTATTGCAAAACTGTAGAATGAAATGCATTCATTATAAATAACTGGATGATTGGTAACTGTTTTCATGACAAATTTAATATTTGTTTGCTGTATGGAATTTTTTTTTACAATTTTTAAATTTTGATAATACCTATTGTAATGATTCTATTTGTTCGTGTAAGTATTAAAAAAGTGAAAACCAGAGTTATCTCCTCCTACCCCAGGTCTACCCCCTTAAGCTACAACAGATAGATTACCATGTGCATGTATATTTCATATATGACGAACATTGCTTGCTTTAGTGACTATCATTTATCCTGTTTTACCAACTGTGCATAATGGCCTTATAATGTTTTATTACTATCCCTTTTATAAGCACTTTACAGTTCCCCCATGTATAAGGTTCCATGAAAAACTTTGGTTACATTGGTCTAAAGTTCATATATCTACTAAATAATAATGCTTATTGCAGGGCGTCTGTGTCTTATAGACACATTCTCTAGTTCTTTTTAGCTCGACTGGCCTAAAAGGCCATGTGAGCTTTTGCCATCACTTTGCGTCTGTCGTCCGTCCGTCGTCTGTCAACAATTTCAAAAATCTTCTCCTCTAAAACTGCTTAACCAATTGAAACCAAACTTGGCCTGAAGCATCACCAGGGTATGCAGTTTACAAATTGTTTTTGATTAGTCCGAAGACCAAACAACATGGCTGCTGTTACTAAAAATAGAACATAGGGGGTAAATTGCTTTTTTATGCAAATAACTCAAAAACTGTTACAGATATCAAAAATAGTTGGGGTATAAGTGATCAGCATGGCAAGATCTACCAGCCCTGCAATTTCCAAGAAAATCTGAGAATCTGTCTTGGAGTTATTGCCCTTTTTCTGTAAAATTTGCAAAATTAAAACTTTATTAATTTTTTATCAGAAAAACTATAAGAGATAGAAATCAACTTTAAGTTGCAAAAATGTTCAGCATGTCAAGATCTACCCACCCTGAAATTTTGAAGATAATCCAAAAACCTTGTAGGAGTTATTGCCCTTTTTTCATGGAATTTTCAAAATTTTCATATTTTTCATCTTTTATTTCTAAAACTATAGAAGATGAAGGTTAAGTATAAATTGATAAAATGTTTGCAATGCTCTGGCAACTTTAAAACTGATGTTGAAAATAACTGGTTGACGGCCATTTTCGAAATGGCCGCCAGAAAAAGGCGGGAAAAATTAACAGTGTCCGATTTCAATGAAATTTGGTTTCCAAATAGATATTGATGTTGCGACTTCAAAACCGGTGTTGAAATTTGTTCATTGACCACCATTCTCAAAATGGCCGCCGAAAAGGCGGGAAAATTCAATATGTCTGATTTAAATGAAATTTGGTTTCCAAATAGATATTGATGTTGCGACTTCAAAACTGATGTTAAAAGTTGTTGGTTGACCGCCATGTTTAAAATGGCCGCCAAAAAGGCGGGAAAATTCAACATTGTCCGATTTCAATTACATTTGGTTTCCAAATTGGTTTTGATGTTCAGCTGTTGATGTTGCAACTTCAAAACTGATGTTAAAAATTGCTCGTTGACTACCATTTTTAAAATGGCCACCAAAGAAGGCGGGAAAATTTAGCATTGTTTGATTTCAATGAAAATTGATTTCCAAGTAGATATTGATGTTGCGACTTCAAAACTGATGTTGAAAATTGTTTGTTGGCTGCCATTTACAAAATTACGCTTTAACTTCAAAACTTGTGTTGAAAGTGGTCCTTAGCAAGAACATTTTTTTGTCAAAAACGCCCAACAAAGAGATATACTAAAACATGATCGGACTTTAAAAAGTTCAAGATATTGGAGGTGTTTGAGCTACGAAAGTTAGAGAAACTGAAGATCAACAGTATAACTTACAATTTTAGCTTGATTGTAAGCCAGGTGAGCAATACAGGCTCCCAGGGGCCTCTGGTTTTCCTTCTTGTGTATTCTTGACAATTGAAGCAACAGTACTTAAGGATTTGGTCACTTGTATCTTTTATGTTGATAACGTCAGCCTTACACTGACATGTTACGTTACCCTCATTGTCAATTTAATATAGCTGACCTGGCTTTGCCTGGGTGAGCTTATGCCATCACTTGGTGCATGTCCTTCGTCTGTAGTCTTTAGCATGAAGCAACAGTACTTAAGGATTTGGTCAGTTGTAACTTTTATGTTGATAACGTCAGCCTTACACTGACATGTTATGTTACCCTCATTGTCAATTTAATATAGCTGACCTGGCTTTGCCTGGGTGAGCTTATGCCATCACTTGGTGCATGTCCTTAGTTTGTCGTCTTAAGCATAATTATACCCCCGCTTTTATAAAGCAGGGTATTTAGTGATGGCCTTGTCTGTTAGTCCATCCGTCTGTCCGTCACACCATTAAATAGCAGGACAATCATCAGATAAGCCATTAAGACAAATATGATCTGCTCCACATATTGCAACCATCAGAGTTAGCAACAACATTGTTACATATTTGTACAGAATCATTTGATCAATGCCATTTTCTAGCCCTTCACCTTGATGGTACAGTTGACTCTCAAATCTCTGACCCTATGTCAGAACCAAAGCGAATGTTTCAAAAGTATTGCCGATTCTTTCATGTTTAACAGTAACTAACTAGGAAGTAAAAGTTTTCATCACAGTTTTCTCAGCTTCCATGGGTTGTTTCATATTTGGTCTGAAGGTTTGTATCTCATCCAAGAAGATGGTGGCCAGTGGGGCACATAGTTTTAATCTTTTAATCCTATAGGAAAAAAATTAAAAGATCTTCTTAGACATGTTAGAGGCTTCCAGTCCAATTATAACCAAACTTTGTCAAAATAAATCTTAGATAGTCACTTCTAAAAAAAAGTATCCAGCAGGTGTGTACCTCATTATGGATGGTTGCCATTGCTTAATATAATTGGACTGTATGGAAATGACAATCAAAGATCATGTTCTCAGAAGCTACCAGTCTTATTTCCACCATATACTTGGTCACAATGATAGTCCATACCTAAAAGAAAAGGTACCTGGCAGGTTGTTCCTCATTAATATGGTCACCTGGGGGAATATACACTCGAGTTTTAGCATTGGACAGTATGGATTGACATGGGAAGATGGCCGAGGTAGGGAACATTTTGTTAACATACCCCTTTGGAATAGAAATTCAAAGATCTTCTTTACTAAGAGTCACGTTCATTTACCAGTAAAACCATACTTAGTGACATTGGTTTTTAGACAATATTATATAGTCTCTTCCAAAAATGATATCCAGAACAAACATTACAAGGATGACTGAAATAAGCAAGAAGATACCAACAAGTATAAAATTTCAACTGTGCATTCTTATTTGTAATAATTGTCTTGCCTGTGATGAATGATTCAGTAGCGAGACATAGCAATCCAAATTCTGTCGTCTGTGTCATCAATAATCGTAAGAGGTTTTCGGTAGGTTGGATAATGTCATTTAATCTTTATAAAATGTGTCAAAATTGGACAGAAGCTAGATGATAATGGTCCAAATTTTATCTCCAGCTAAAAAATATTGATTGGATTTTTCTCCCCCTATTAGGACTTTATTTTTAGGCGCAAAAAAAAAATGAAATGAAATGCTAACCACTAATTCCAGTTATTTAGATGGCCATATAATTCAAGTCTTTTAGACGTTGAATAAATCTTGGAATATCATTAAAAGTGATCAGAAGCTAGAAAATATTCCAAATACCACCTCCAGATGAAAATTTTAAATTATGTTTTTTCATTTTCTGATTTTTTGTCTCACCCGCGACGAAAAAGTGGCAGAAGCAATACTTAGGAATATGGTTTCCGGCGGCGGCATAACAATTGCAAACTATTATGAATTTACAAGCTTATGTTAGTTGTAGGTCCATTGTATTTGATGTGCAGTTGCACATTATTATGAGTACACGTTAAATCCGTACTTAGTTTATGGCCCTAGTCCCTTTGTCACGCATGACCAATCACGTTTAGTTTTTAGCAAGCAGTTTGTACAGCCTATACCAGTAGTCGTGGGCTTTTGATATTTGACACTCAGTTGCGTCTTGGGGAGTACATACATGATTCTACACTCAGTTAGTGGCCTTGGCTTCTTGGTCACGCATTAATGATCACTTTAAGTTTTTAGTAATCAGTAGTACAGCCTATACCAGTAGTCCTTGGCACTTGATATTTGACATGCAGTTGCAACTTTGGGACTACACACCGATTCCACGCCCAGATGGTGGCTCTGGCCCCTTAGTCACACATGAACGATCACTTTATGATTCCATGCCCAGATGGTGGCTCTGGACCATTAGTCATGCATGAACGATCACATTATCTTTTTAGCAAGCAGTTTGTACAGCCTGTACCAGCTAGTAGTCCTAGGCATTTGAAATTTGACATGCAGTTGCATTTTGTGGAGTACATACCAATTGCTCACCCGGATGGTGGCCCTGGCCCCTAGTAGTCACGCATAAACAAACACTCTTAAGTTTTTAGCAAGCAGTTTGTACAGCCTATACCAGTAGTCCTTGGCACTTGATATTTGATATGCAGTTGCATCTCGTGGTGTACATACTGATTTTATGCCAAGATTGCAACCCTGGCCCCTCAGTCATGCATGAGTGATAACATCATTTTTTAGGAAATTGTTTACACAGTTAAAGAATTACATTTTATTAGATGGCTGCTGCAATAGATCAGTGTGCAAATTGAAACGATGCAAAGAGCGGGCAAGACTAATTCTGTGTCCACAGTACTGTATTTGGACTTAGTTTTTTCTGCAAACAAAAGTGAATGTTTACCTACAGATTAGATACATTTGTATAATACAGTGCTAGTGATGTGCCAACAAGTGAAATCTTCCAGTGCATGTCTAGTGAGAACAGCCTTTATTTAAAAAATCCTGATAATTCCTTTCTGTACCCATTTTCTGTTTATGTTTAAGTAAATCATGACATTTTGAATCTATAAATTATAAAATTATTCCCAAGTTACTGTAAGGAACGGCATGTCAAGTTCTTTAACAATGTAAATTTTATGAAAATCAGTGCGGAAATTGAACTGTGTCATATCTGTATTGGTCCAGACACACAGAAATTTGCACTTACCATAGTGATTCAGAGTTCAGTGAGTGTTACTATAACTGGATGGCATTCAGCGACTGCTCTTAGTGTTGTTATGTAAGTGACTCATGTGCTTAGGAAGACTTACTCTTAAGTAAAATGTTAGCAATATATGTTCACTTAATTGTTTCAGCATGGAATTGCCACATCTAACTAATATAAAAGACATACATATGAATACAGACAACATAAATATAAAAGCAACTCTGATAAGCAGAAATAAATTAAAATCTTGGACAAAGAATAAATCTTCTGGAAAGCTATTAACAGGAGTGTTTGGTGATGAAACAGGATTAATAGATTTTGTAGCTTGGGGAGATATTGCTGAACGTTTGGACACCACATTGACAAATGCAAATATAGTCATGAATGTGAAAAATTTAAAAGTCAAATTGGTAAAAAATCAATATTCAACAACTCAACACCCATGTCAGTTAATATTTGACAGAAAAACAGTTATCGAATTTTTGGAATGTGAACCTCACTTAATACCGCTTAACATTACTGCTATATCAGAATTAAAATCCAAGCAAGATTATGACAGAGTGTCAATTGTAGGGAGAATTGTTGCTATGCCACCTGTAGATAAATTAAGCAATATGAATGCAACTAACATCTTAAAATCAAGAATACAAGACAACACAGGAGTAATCCAGCTATCTCTTATAGGAGATATTGATATACAACAATGTAATTATGGTCTGAATGATGTAGTAATATTGAAGAATGCAGTACTCAGGGTATATGGGCCGTTAAGATGTATACAAGGAAATACAGGCATAAGGATTGTCAACCCCACGGACAGGGATTATAGCATGTATATGCCACAACAAGGGTCACTGTGTGAGGATTTATCTCCAAACAAGATGATTCCAAAAAAGGTAGCATTGGATGATTTGAAAGATGATGGCCGGCAGCAGGTAACTGCAATAGTAGCAGGTACTAACCTTAAAGATGCAGTGTATGACAAATGCCCAAGTGTGAAATGTAGGGCCAAAGTCCTATGCTTAGATAATGGCCTGTACAAATGCAACAAATGTGAGGTGGACTATATCGTGTGTACATATGGCATGCGCTTAGAGCTACATTTTACAGATAAATACAAAACAGAGTTGAAAGAAAAAACCAAAATTATTATATTATTCAATGATATTGCTGAACAATTTTTGGAAACAACAGTGACAAAAATTACAAACATGACAGATAAAGAGATCGTAAATCTAGAATCACAAGTAATTAATAATAAGTATGAATTCATTGTTATTCAGGGAAGAAACAGTCATGAATATTTGTGCCAATCCGTTACAAAATGCCACAATACTACAATGCTACCAGATCTGCCAGAACCACAGAGCTGTAGTTTTTAAAATGATAATACAGTTAAATCCATGACACAGGTCCCAACCCAAAGAAGTACTGCAACAGAAATATCAAAATCTTTGAATAAAGCAGAACAAGTAGGAACACTGCCTTACAACATAGCAGATATTAAATCTGTGAAAGAAGTATTAACACCCAGGAACATTTCACTGGATATAGCACATGCCAACGATGTACCTGAACAAATAAAATCACCAACCTACAGCATTATTAAACCAAAATCAGAGAGTGATGTTGCAACACCAAGGAGTATTGCAAATAATAAGGCTAATTGTACTAATATGCAAAAAAAAATTACCAATGCAGACCTTTAGCATTGAAAATATCATTAAGCCAGAATCACTGCCTGATGTGTTAGTACCAAGGAGCATTTCAACAATTACGTCAAATCCCTTTGATATACCAGTACAACTGGAATCGCAGACTTATCAAGCTTATAGCATTGCAAATATTATTGGACCAAAAAAATCAGCGAAGTGTGAACCAGCAGCAACATCATCAGGTGTTACAAGTGGAATGCCAATACCTATTGCTTTACCAAGATATGGACAAAATCAACTTCATAGCATTGAAAATGTAAATTTTCAAGAACCACATTATCTATGTAGATCTACTGAACCTCAGACTACATGTCTGAACACTTTTGCTCATGGTAATTTTCAAATGGAATTTTTTGAAGATGTCAAAGAAGATGAAAATGCCTATAACAAACCTTTGGATTTGTCTTCCTCCATAAATAAATCCAATGATAAGCGTATGTTGGATGAACCGGGAATTGAGAGTACATCAGAGGGGTTAACAAACCCATTCAAGTGTGTTAAGAGACTGGATTTCACAGATACTAAGTAATGAATAAAAGATCAATTTACAATATTTGTTATAATACCATACCAGTGCTTATCATTTTGTGATGTATTATTAGCTTATACATACAACTGTTTTTACATATTTATAAAGGCCTACAAAGTGTGACAAGGGCATCATAAACTTTTGTGTTCAGTTTTTTTTTATTAGGTTAGTTTAACACTAAGTATAAGTTGTAATTCAATGATATTTGGTACATGTATCTTAGTAGAAAAAATAGTCTTTTGTAGTAATCGACAGAGTACTATATGGTTTTTATCTAAGACTTAATTTTGATATAACATGAAAGACAATATGTCACATGAGTTGTGTCTTCTGCGTTAGCTCTTACAACGAATAACTGTAAATAGTAGCTATAGATCAGTGATATACATTATATTGGTTACTCTCATGTAGTACATGACAGTTTGTTTGTCATATGGCTATATATGTATGTTCCTCAACTCTACTTCAATTCCATGGCCCAGTGAGCATATTAGATTTTTGTGATTATGTCAGTTTCTGACTTGAGAAGTGTTAGGTCAATGATATTTATTTGGTATGTTGGTTAGTTTTGGGCAGTACATGTCAATATATCATAAACCTTTGGACCCTAGTCCAATTTATCATGTTACGTTTTAATGACTTTAAGATATGATATTTAGTATGTTGGTTGTTTTGGTGATATTAAGTATGTGGGTTGTTTCTGGATAGTATATGACGTTATATGTTTGGTTTTGTAATTGACCTCAACTTTATGGTTCAGTGATTATGTAAAGTTTTAAGTGATTATGTCACTTTTTCAGTTACAATGTTATGGTTCAGTGATTATGTAACGTATGTTACTTTTTCAGTTACAATTTATGGTTTGTCATTGATACTGTGTATATATGCAAGTTGGTATACTATTTGAGTAAAAACTATATACAGGCTCAGGTAGAGCTCTGCTTATTCTAGTTTAGTTACTATTTTTTGTAAGGGAACTAAAATGAATGATGTAATATCTAGGTATGATTGTATGAAAAAACAAATATGTGTTGTATCAAACATTAATTGTATGGGAAGCATGGTTTTACACTACTGCAAAAAATTTTAGTTGAGGAATGGTATGGGGCTGTTGTTGTCCTTATCATTGTTGGTGTAAAGTCTGTAGACACTTTTGTATTTGGACAGAATTATTAGTTCCAGTTGACCAAACCTCATAAATTTTACCAATGTTTGTACAAAGCTAGGTTGGGTTTTGGTTACTTTGGCGCCGTTGTTTATAAAAAACGAGACCAGAAAGTGCAGAATTAAGTGTTTTCACATATATAACTGTAGAATATTTATTATTTACAATGTAATAGGTTTTGATGGTGTTTTTTTTTCCATTGTGTTCCTAATTAAATTTCCTATATCAGTAATACATGTACATAGAATTTACAGTTCTGAAGATAAATGTGGCCCATAAAGGGCAAATATCATAGATTTTCCTTTCCTCAATCGGATTTTTTTCCTTTAGATTGCTCTTATAAACATTAAGTTGGTAGTATGTGACAAAGTTTACTTATCACTTACCATTTCTGAGATTAAGGGAGGCCTAACAAAGCCATAATTGCAGTAGTTCATTTATCTAAAATGTTTTAAGGTAGTTCGATCCTAATAAAAATATCAGACAGAATTTTTTTCTTTTAAGATATTTTGTAGGTCTTAACCTATATGTTCAAAAAATAAAATAAAAATGATATGTCACCGATCGTCTTTTCCTGTTATCCGGCTTTGAAAATCAGACCAAATTCAGTATTTTTCAGAAATATTTACAAAGAATATATAGGGAACTGTGAGAACATGCTAATTATTTTTCTTTCATATAAAATAAATATCAGATAGATCTTTTAAATTTTTTTATATTTCAGAGATATACACCTAAGCTATCTGTTACGCTGAAAAAATCTGCATGTCAACGTTCGATTAAGAGAGTTATTTTATGAAGTTTACGAAATAGACAACATTTACGAGAAAAGGGAGCTAATTCGCAAGAAAGTGTATGTCAATCTATATAAGGGGGTATTTTCAATATACCAGCAGCAGGCCT
>MJUU01004599.1:35572-56222 GCA_002080025.1 Modiolus philippinarum | reverse complement strand
GGCCCCCCCCCCCCCCCCCCCCCCCTCAAGCTGATTAATGTATCAAGCTTTTTACTTGCTCATCATTTATCATGTTTCTTTTAATTACTGTTTTTTAAATTTTAGTGATTGACATGCTGTGGTAATACAATGCTGTGCTCCAAATAGCCTTTTATTGTTATATAAAATAACTACTAAGATAGATGAATGTTATATACTGTACATTAAGATTTAGAATATCTTGTAATTTTTTCTTTAAAATACATGTATATACTAGTATTTAGTGTACTTTCCAAAATTATTGTTAAATATAGGCTGTAGAACTAGAACCCTTGTATTTATGATACAGTTGTCAACCGTTTCAGAAATTTGAGGTCTTATTATTTTATATGGTAATAAAATCTGTAGACTATACATTTACATTTTCAAAGTTTAAGAATTACCAATACTTATATGTAAAAAATCAATAAAATTCAAAAGCAGTAGATGAAGTATGGAATTTATTTTTGGCATTGTCATCGTGTGCATTTTGTTATCAATTATTGGCGATAATAATAATTTATATTAATAAGGTTTATTCCATTTTGCCTTTGATGAAATATGCGATAATTAATATGTCAAGTGAATTTATATTCTTTGTATTACGGGACACAGATACAGGCAAATATTAGAAATATTTAATTATGTAAATGAAATAATTATATATAAGTGTAACTAAGCTTTTACCCTTTCATAAATATAAAGGGTAAAAGAAAGCTACAACATACAATATTAATGTAGTCAGAAAATTATCTAAAGCTGGAATTTTTAGAAATTATCCTTTGTTTTTTTTCCATATTTTTTCTGTAGCTGGATTATGTTTTTTGTCGAAAAAAAAATTATAAGTATGTGGTAAAAGTTTATTAGAAGTCATATGAAGTTATTTTCACAAAATGTGATTGAAAAATAGATGATTGTCAAGAATAACTAATTATCGAAGTTTAAAACTGTGAATTTTGATTCGTTTTTGGCATTGTGGTCATATGCATGAAATGACCTCCACCTGTAAAAATTGTATTTTTTTGTTCTGTTATTTTTTGGAATGCCACTTACCAATCTTATCTAAATATATAGGCCAAATTATAATAACAATGAAAGTGCTTCTTTCATCCTGTTGAAATTCCTAATTGTACCAGTGCCACCAGATGTGATGTGACCCCTGTCATTCATTGATATTAATTAGTAATTATGTTTATAAATGTAAATTAATCACTATAGCTTAAACATTCTACACTTATTTTGACTTAATAACAGATATTATACTCACTTCAGTGTATATTCAATATTATTACTTACAAAAAATATACCTCGATTGATTTAAGGAATATGGTGATGTTGATACTTTTTATACCCCGCCACACGAAGTGGCGTGGTATTTTGTGATACACTCAGTCGTCTGTCCGTCCGTCCCCCGAAGGTTTCCGAGTGAATACTTGTGAATGAAATATCACAAGATCTTGAAAAAAGAAACTTGGTATACAAGTTGTTTACCACAAAACTCAGGTCAAGTTCAATTTTGGGTTCAGAGGTCCAAGGGGTTCTGTAGTTATGCCCATTGAAACTTTGAAATTTTGTGAATTTTAGGGTTTCTGACTGATTACTTGTGAAGGAAATAATACAAGGTCTTCGAACTTGGTATGTAACTTGTTTACTACAACACTCAGGTCAAATTTGATTTTGGGTTCAGAGGTCCAAGGGGTTCTGGAGTTATGTCCCTTGAAACTTTGAAATTTTGAGAATTTTAGGGTTTCCGACTGATAACTTGTGAACAAAATAACGCAAGGTCTTCAAACTTGGTATGTAAGTTGTTAACCACAAGACTCAGGTCAAGTTCGATATTTGGTTCAGAGGTCTAAGGGGTTCTGGAGTTATGCCCCTTTTAACTTTGAAATTTTTCTAATTTTTGGGTTTCGGGGGATTCCGGAGTTATGCCCCCTGAAACTATGAAATTTTGCAAATTTTAGGGTTTCATACTCATAAATTGTGAATGAAATAACATACTGTAACTTGGTATGTAAATTGTTTACATCAAAACAGAGGCCAAGTATAATTTTGGGTTCATTAATTCACATTGTCCTCGAGTTATGCCCCTTTTTACTTAGAAAGTTTGTGAAATGTGGCAGGGTATCATGTACTCCACTGTTACAATTTTTGTCAAATGGAACATCACATATTGGTACTAGAACTGGTATTATCTATGGAGAAAGGCATTGATTCTAGTGTAGTAAGTAAGTGAGAATTGAAATCATCAGTATAAAACAAACAAACAATCCAAGGACAATGTCAATTAACGTTGGAAAAACAAAGAAACAAAGACAAAACTTGGGCTATTGGCACAGGAAAGAAAATAAAGACATACACACTAGTTTAGTTACCGGGTACACCCCTCCCCAAACAAAGTTTGGGAAAGTATAAAGGAATTACCCTGTCTATCCGTCCATATACCTTGTCAGTGCATGTTCTCCAATACAGCTGCTTGGAATTTGATGAAATTTTAGACAGTTGTTGTATACCATCTGAAGATGTGCATGAAGTAATATGGTTACTGTTAAAATTTTGCAGGGGAGATAATTTGTTGATATTTTCTGGATAGGGGTAGGGGGAGTAACCTTGTCAACGTATGTTTACATGAATTGCTGCTTGCGTTTTCATGAAATATTACATAGAAGTCGCACACCATCTGAAGATGTCCATGAAGTTATGATGTTGGTACCTAAAATTTTTAAGGGGAAATAATATGATTCATCTTTGTATATTTTTTTCGAAAGAGGGGGAATAAACCTCCCAAAAATGGCTGCTTGGATTATGATGAAATGTATTGCAGATCGGTTGTACCTACATGGAAGATGTGTATGTGGTATAAAGGATTTTGATTCTGGATAATTTTTGTCAAAATTATACATTGTTGAAATTAGTCATCTTTGTGATTTAGTAAAACAGGGTTCATGTTTGTGGAAAGATATCTCCACTTGCATCAGTGTGAATGACTTGAAATTTGTGTCTGTTGTCTAGAAATGATGAGTTGTATTGTGTCAATGTTTTTCAAGTTTGTCAGGTGTCTATTTCCTGTTTGATATTTGGTCTGAAGATTAGATATGATATGATTTTGTAAAACTTCCAAGAAATCACAGTGTCCAGCAAATTTTTTACAATGTGTCATACAGAATTTGAATACTACATTTTATCTAAAGGGAAATTAGACCATATTTTGGTCATAAGGATTGTTATTGCTTAAATTAGATGCGTTCTATTAGAGCGATTCAGGCTCAGTCACTGGGCCTCTAGTTATGATTCAGGCTACTGGGACATATGGCACTGACTACTATTACGTGGAAAAGTAATCATAAGAAAATAATTATTGTTTCCTTAGACCGAAACCTTCATCGGATGCGGACCTATTTTAATTGAAGTAACAAATAACTAAGTACCGAAGGTAGTGTAAATTTGAATTCTGCCCATATTATTTATACGCCTTGCGATATTGTAACCAGACATTAGATTTATGATGAGAATGATACATTTATTTGCCAATTTTATAAACAGTGACAATAATATCAGGTAACAATAAGGAAACAAGTAATTGTTACCTCATTTAAAACAGGTCCGCATACGGCGAATGCTCTATTAATAGCCACGGTTTCGGTCTCGGTTAACAATATTATATTTATAGGAATACTTCTCCCGGTTAATACAGGTAATCGTTGCCAGTAGGTTTACACATATTATCAATGGTTGAGCTGGTAATCACGGGGGTAGTCATAAGTCTTAATTACAAAATGTTATTGACAAACTTTGACAAATATCCATTTATATTTTTAGATGGCAGACATCCGTCAGCATGATTTCAATGATGTATTGTGTCAACTCCTAAATACTGTTAATAATAATAATGACATACACAACACGGCAAATGCACTGTCGACTATTATTGATCAGTATTCAATACCTGACCCGGTAACATGTATAAACAGTCCTCAAATAGACCATGATGCACACCAACTTATGCCACATGATGCACTTTCAAACTTTATACCAGTACAATGTAGGTCTGATGGTAACTGTTTTTTCAACGCCGTATCAATTTTATTATGTGGAGATGAAAATATGGCAACAGAATTACGTGTTCGTGCGGCAATAGCTCTAATACAATTACAGGAAGAATTTACCAGACCAACCAGCGTAGTTATTAGACAATTGATGCATGAGCAATCGGTATTGTATGCGCCATTTGGTACAACAGATATAAATATAAATAGTCATCAAATTGTAGATGATGAAATATTAGTAGTATTTCAAAATGAATTGTTGACAACATTAACAGTGGGTGCATGGTCGGGTATGTGGCAAATCATAGCACTATCAACAGCACTCCAAATGCCCATCTGGTCAATATACCCAAATTACAATCATAGGCATCGGAATCATTTCAACAGACTAGTTTCACCAATTCTGTCACTACAGACAAGAATATTTATACTTCCGATATTATGGACAGGGTATGTGAATCAAAACAATATTTTCCAACCTAATCATTTTGTCCCACTGGTACCTAATTCGTATATACTACAAAATGTCAACGTCGCAACTGATGCATTACTTTCAGATGTGCACAAATCTGTGAATATACGAACAAAAAAAAAAGTGAACAACAGCAATCATCATCAAACACAGGGATATTTCTCAAGTACATAGATGACTATACAAGCTATTGTAGTATATGCAACAAACGTTTACTAACAAAAATTATCAAGTCAATAAATGATATAGGACAAGTATGTTCAACATGCTATAGATACATACAAAAAGGTAAAACTTCGACTTTAAGTAAAGAGTGCATGAATCCTGGAGTCATTCCTACTGAAATACAAAAGTTAAATAATACAGAAATACGTCTTATATCGCAAGTTCATCCATACATGAATATGGTATCACTTCCGCAGGAGGGCAGCATGGCTTGAAAGGCCAATCCATAAACATTCCAATACCAATACAACAACTGAACAAAAATCTCCCAAGAATGGAAAATACGGAATTGGTACAAATATATTCAGCAAAATCGAACAACTATAGTGAGATAGTGAACATTCAGAATATAGATAATGCTTTGAAATGGTTATCCCTGCATAACATCCACTACAAAGATATAAAAAAAACCCGACCGAACATCTTCTGATATATATGTAAATGCCAACATTACTAATAACATTAATGAAAATATCGATATGGAAATTCAAGATATAGCACTTACACCAATCGATCATCATTTATCCACTGCGAAAAAATCTAATTATCCAAGTTACAAATTGCCGAAATTTAATGGAGACCCGATCAATATATTTGAATCCACTGATCTTGAGGAACTTGCATTTCCACATCTTTACCCTTATGGAACACATGGTATCAAATATGAAAGACAAACGCAACCGACACTTTCAGAATATTTCAAATGTCGTTTATTAAACAAGGATGAACGATGGATTTAAACACCACAATACATGTTTTGGGCGTTGCACATTTACGAACAGAATCAACTGCAGAATGCAATAACAACTGCCATGCGTAATAGGACACAGACAGACAAACCGATACGTGCACAGGATGTCTCGAATTCTGTGAATATAAATAACAAATCTGACAATTACAATTTCATGAAAAGTCTTCGGGGAACTGCAGCATATTTGAAAAATGAACTTTCAAAACTGATCGCTAAAATTAGAACATTAGGACCATCAACTTTTTTTCTTTCTCTCAGTGCAAATGACATAAATTGGGATGATAATCTTAGTTTTTAGTACCAACAATGTCAAAAGACAGTATACAGCAGTTGTTATATAAAGATAAATGTCAATTAGTCCGTGACAATCCTGTGGCCTGTGCAATTCACTTCAATAGTAGATGGGAATCTTTCCTACACCACTTTCTATTAACTAAACCTTACCCTATAGGAGTCATACAAGACATGTATGCTAGAATTGAATTTCAAGTTAGGGGGAGCCCACATCTTCATATATTATTATGGATAGAAGATGCACCAAACTTTGAAACTGATGAAAAGGAAATTTTAATACCTTATATAGATGAATACATAAGTGCAACCATTCCAGATGGGAATATACCATTGCAACAACTGGTAACATCATTACAAACACATGTGCACACCCATACATGTCAACGCCAGAATAATAAATGTAGATTTTACTTCCCCATGCCAATTTCAGTAGAAACACGTATGAAGATCGAAACAGATACAGGATCCCCTGCAAGATTCTACATTTTAAAACGTACGCAAAGAGATATTTATATCAATCCATATAATAAAGCTATCCTTGAAAACTGGCAGGCAAACATGGATATTCAGATAGTAGGCTCTATGTATGCAGTAGCTCGATATGTTTGCACATATATATGTAAAAATGAACCATTTGAATTTAGACAAAAGATATCAACATGTCTCAAAAATTTACCTGCCAATTCTTCCAAACGAAAAATCATGTCAAAGATTGGAAACATTTTGCTAACACATCGAACAATAGGGTTACAAGAGACAGCATATAGATTATTAGGATTGAACATGGTATATAGTTCAAGAGATACAGTGATATATATTGATACTACATTGCCTTCGAAGCGATACCGTTTACTCAAATCGAAAAAGGAATTGGATGAACTAAGTAATGACAGCACAGATATATATTGCGATGGAATACCACAATTATATGCACATCGCCCAAATGCATTGCCATTTTCAAACATGTGTCTTGCAGAGTTTGCAACTAAGTACAAAGTGTCATTTTATATGCCAAAAGGTAACAAACCGTCGCTGCCTAGATACCCAATACTAATCAAAGGCAAAAAGAAATATATAATGTTGAGATCCAAAGTGGCATGTTTGCGATGTTTCATACCAAACATATTGATAGACACAGAAGGATATTATTATGCTCTCTTATATCTGTTTCTGCCATTTAAGAATGAGAAAGACATACTTGAACCATATACAACGTATCAAGAGGCGTTCCAACAAAAATATGAAAAGCTAAATCAAGAACAACTATCGATGACCAAAATGTCTACAAAATTTGAAAAGGCAGTGCAACATTTGTTGTCATTAAAACACGACGAACTAGAAAATATCCATTCATATACAACACCATCGTATCAACATGAAAGAGACCAGGAATTGGAAGAAGGAATACATGACGAAAATTCACTATTTTCATTTGATATTATGAAAGAAAAGAATGGTAATGAAAAGGACAAAACGGAATTTAGTGACGCAATGTTTAAAAAAATGGCAGAAACAACAATGACAGATGAAGAATACAATCAGTGTGAAGTGTTACTTACAAATTCGCAACAAGAAGTCTTCGACTTCGTTAAAAAGCAAGGAAATTTAGCACCATACCACATATTTATTACCGGTGGAGCTGGCACAGGGAAATCTTTCCTTTTAAGACTAATACGAGAATACTTCTTAAGACAAAACCAACATCAATATCCAAACGTAGTAGTAGCTGCACCAACCGGCGTAGCAGCCTACAACATTAACGGACATACTTTACATACACTTCTTCAGTTGCCAACGCAAGATAAATGCAATGCAAAATACAGTCATCTATCACCCCGTAGTTTAAAAATACTAGGAGAAGTATTCAAATATGTGAAATATCTAATCATAGACGAAATTAGTATGGTTAGCTATAATACATTAGAGCACATACATATGAGATTGAACGAAATAAAAGGTCATTATTTAGATTCCGACATTTTATTTGGAAATGTCACTATTATAACATTTGGTGATTTATATCAACTACGTCCAGTATTTGGATCTCCTATATACGTAGACAATGAAAATATCACGTTTCATTTATGGAAAGAATTATTCATTATGTTTGAATTACAAGAAAATAAAAGACAATCAAAAGACCCAGACTATGCTCAATTATTGAACAGAATTCGAACAGGTGATCATACTGCTGAAGATATCACTATTCTGAAGTCAAGACTAATAATCAGCCAAGACATGAACAACGAATCTTTACATATATATCCGCTAAAATATGATCGTGATATTCATAACAATGAACAGATACACAAATACGGTATTAACCAAGAAATACACGACATAAGAGCAATCCATGATTGCCCTGAGAGCAATATACCAGATGATGACCAAAAAAGTGCTGGGATTCCTAAAACATTGAAATTGTGTAAACATGCGCGTGTCATACTAGTCAGAAATATAGATACCCAAACAGGTTTAGTCAACGGAGCACAGGGTACAGTGCATTCTTTCGAATGGACAAATGGTAACAGAAAACAATCACAATACGAAATACCAAGATGTGTGAATGTACTCTTCGATGATCCTCACATATTCCAATCAGTGAAAGAAAATATAACCGAACCAGTAGGTATAAGACCATTTACAGTCAAATTTCTCGGTAAAGATCACAGGTATATATCACGAACACAGATACCACTCATATTGTCATTTGCTACAACTGTTCACAAAGTGCAAGGACTAACACTTTCATCTGCCGTGTGTGACATTGGACCTTCTATATTTACCAGTGGAATGGCATATGTCACGTTAAGTCGTATAACCAGCTTGCAAAATTTGTATTTAACAAAACTATGTCCTCCTCGTATTTATCCATCAAAAACCGTCAGATCAGAAATGGACCGTTTAAGAGATTATACATTGAAATTTAAAAAAAAGTAATATACATTAAAATTCAATATAAACTTATAATTGGTAGTTTATATTTCATATTTACATATGTTCTTTACAGTAGTATTACATAATGTACAGATTTCATTTCTGGGAATTTCATACTTGCAGGTGTTAAATAAATCTTATTCATGTATATATTCAATGAATATTAAGGATAAGTGAGCAAACACATCGGCAACGATTACCGAAGCAAGAGCAAGGAAAGGGGGTTTCTTAAGTCATAAATCTAAAATCACGGCAACTCGCATCCAACACGAATTGAGATAGTATCACAAAGACAGAACAAATAAAACTAAAATGAACAAGAACGCCATACAACTAAAATACTAGCAGTGTGAACACCTGTAAAAACTCGGGTATCATCTGGTTCTCCGAAAGGTTAAGCATGAAAGGATTAAATACATTAATGTATTTTCATATTCCTCTTTCAATCTCCTGTGGTGAACACAATCAATTAGAGAACTTTGACAGTGTAGACATACATTTTAAGCAAAAAGTTAAATATCAACCCAATTCATCTTACAATGGATACTACTCGAAACCACTGGTTAACAGATCTGAAATGGTATATTAACCTGGATGGTGTAGATTTGTATTTTATACCTGGCCGATGTATACTTTACTTTTCACATTTCTCGGAAGTTATGTATTATGTGGAAAATAGATCTATACAATCTAAAATTTCTCAGAGATGAAACGTATATTGTATAGGGAATGATACCGTATGCTAAATCCTCGTACATGACTATACAAAATGGAAAAAATATGCAGGTGCCCATGCTTCCTCTGTTAAATATTCTATGAGCTTTTTAGGGCCCCGCATTATGATGCGGGTGAGCTATAGGTTTCACTTTGTCCGTTCGTCTGTAAACAACTTTTTCCGTGGAAAATAGATCTATACAATCTAAATTTTCTCAGAGATGAAACGTATATTGTATAGGGAATGATACCGTATGCTAAATCCTCGTACATGACTATACAAAATGGAAAAAATATGCAGGTGCCCATGCTTCCTTTGTTAAATATTCTATGAGCTTTTTAGGGCCCCGCATTATGATGCGGGTGAGCTATAGTTTTCACTTTGTCCGTACGTCTGTAAACAACTTTTTCCGTCACATATTTCTTCCCTTCTACATTTGGGAATGATTTGAAATTTGATCTGAAGCTTGGAAATGATGAGTTGTATTGTGTTAGCAATTTTCAAGTTTTATGGGCTCTTACTTCCTCTTTGCAGATATACACTGTCAGAGCAAAGCATTTTCATACATTTAGATATAAGATTCAACCATTAAACTTGCCTCTTGTATGCAATTTTGACAAATTTATGTCATTGTATACGACTATAGCTATTTTTTCTTTTAACTTCTCCGGCATATCGCGTGTACATTTCACAATTCATTCGCTATTGCCGTGCCTGTAGTTTATACAGCGATTTTGTCAACAGAGCGAAATTACTGTCTCAAAAACTTATACATCAAGGGTATGTTCACTCACTGTTACAATTGTCACTACAGAAGTTTTACGGTTGTCACAACGATTTGACAGACCATTACAATGTTTCTGTTTCACAAATGAGAACAGATATTTTTGGGAAGATCCAGAGTTTGTTACCGGACTGACTAGCACCGACTGTGACAAAACCGGACTTTTCACTGGCAGTGTGACGGGTGGCACGCGTTGAGCAGATCATGCTTACCCTTCCGGAGCACCTGTTGATACCTCAGTTTTTACACGAGTTCACACTGCTAGTGCTTTAGTTTTGTGGCATTCTTGTTCATTTTTTCTTAATTTGTTTTGTCTTTGTTTTACTGTCTCAATCCGTGTTTTTGTGAATTGCCGTGATGTTGGATTTATGATTTTAGAATTTCCCCTTTCCTTTTTTTGCTTCGGTATTCGTTTGCCGATGTATCATTAAAAAAGATGGATTGCAATTTTAAATTTAAAATATAAATTTAATTTTTGTTTTCGGAATATTGGTTTATTATCTTTGTCATAATATAGAGAATTGATTTCAGGTTTTAAGAACAGCAAGTCTTGTAAATGAGTTTCGTGGTACTTAGAAAATATTTTTTCATTCTTTCTCATCAAGTCTTTGTATTTGATGCAGTCTCTTGACTTTAGATGAGATACAAAAACTTATTTGATGGCCAAACAATATTTCATAATCTATAATTAAAAAGAAATTGATCTTACAATAAAAGATACCATTTTAAGTATGTAGTGTAATTTTAAATGGTGTGTTTAAAAACAAAATAATATAGAAACAAAGGATCGCCTACTTTGTTAGATGTAAGGTAAATAATATTTTAAAGGTTTATAATTAAAGATGAAACCAATGTTAAAGATGAGTATTAGGTAATTAAGGAAAAATTTTTTGTACACAGTTCATCCGACAAAAACTGTACATCCACTAAAACATGTTTATTACGGTTATAACAACTGTTCATTTAAATCAGCAATTTATTATTAATTTGAATAATTTAAGTCAATACTTCTTGTTATACCTGAGATTATATATTGCTCCTTTTATCAAGGACAGGTGTATGTATGGTCAAACATCAAGTCACAGCTTAAAGCTTTTTAGAAAGGATAGAAAAAAGAAGGGAAACGGGGAATGTGTCAAAGAGACAACGACCCAAAGGGGAGTATGGTTGTATAAAGATTGATTGATTGATTAGTTAGAGTTTAACGTCCAATGAGCAATATTTCAGCTATATCAGGACGAGAACAAGTTAATCAATTCAAAAATTGAAAGTATCAGAAGAAAGAAATAAAGGTGGAAGGGACAACCTGGGCAACGACTTTTGACTGCCACTGGAAAATTGGAGAAATGGGTAGGGGCAGGAAATTTAGCCTTCCATACGACACCCAGTGCGTCTGCTCTCTTTAGAGAAATATAGAAGGGGTCTTTATACTGCATGGAGCGTGGCGTTTCTCCACACAGTTTGGCGTCATAGGTCTAATTTTAATGGCCGATATGTTGGAAATAAGGTAGATATGGCTGGCCTTAATTAAACACATAATTAAAAACGATCAGTTCATGGAAAGATGAAAAGTATGATGATTGATTGATTGATTGATTGAATATTGTTTAACGTCTACTCAGCAATATTTCAGCTATATCAAGACGAGAACAAGTTTGTTGATAAATAATCACTTTGGGGTATGGAAATGGCCATGGGACGGGAAATTCTGACTGCCACTGGAAAAGTAGGGTGAAATCGTCAAGGGCGGGGAATTTAGCCTTGTAGCCGATCACCTACGGACCAACCCAAAAAGAGCTTGCTACAAGGGTTCTTTAACGTGCAGGAAGCGTGGCATTTCTTCCAACACGTGGACCTGAGTTTACATCCCATCCGAAAGATGGGTTGTGTATTTATTAATCCCGCACAACCACGGAATGGGTCCTATTTCTATATCCCGGGACCCTCGGGGTCAGCCTCCGTTTAGGAGGGGTCACACCCCGCAAGCCGGAGATACTGGGTCCTATTTCTATATCCCGGGGTTCCCTCGGGGTCCTCTGTTAGGATGGCTCATACTCCAAGCTCAGAGGATGCTGCGGGCCTATTCTTCAGCCGGGACCGCGCACGGCGGTATGATGATGGAGAAAACGCATTGAATACAACGTTATATAATGTTTTGGACAGAAAAAAACTTCTTTACTCACCATTAGTCGTCAGATATAAAAATCTCCCAACTCATTTGCTACTTAAGGGCTAGTGGTCGATATGGTGATTACCTCGACAGAGCTCGGTTACAAATAGACTACATAAGCAAGGGTATGTTACCAATGTGAAGTCATCACTGTAGAAGTTTTAAGGTCTTCATCACGATTTTGTGGACCGCCATGGGATACAAAATCTATCCGACAACATATCTTTCTCTTCATTGCATAAGTTTGATTCGCCTCTACCGGAATTGACTTTACTACCGGAGTTGACATGTTCAACACGGCAGATGTCTTGTAAGAAGCATGAGATGAATATTCTACCGGTATACCTAATCTCAACCATGTTTTTTATTGGGTCCATGTTTTTCATTTGTATGTGTGTCTTCACTATTCAGTACTCGTTCTCATGTGGTTGTGTTTCCGATGTGGCCCCTGTCCCTGGATTGTTATTATTATTTTTTGATTGGCAGTTCCGTTTTCACTTGCTCTATCAACGTATTTACATGTACCACATGATAAATGAGAAAAGGGGGATATCAGGAAACATCAATGGTGGCTGAAAATTACAATTGCATGCTACAATCTGCCAGGGGAAAGACACATGAAAATAAAAAATACAGCCGGACTTGGTTCCGACACATGAAAATAAAAAATACAGCCGGACTTGGTTCCGACACATGAAAATCTAAATAAGACAAACGTTTATAATGATAGGAACTCGGTACAGCCGGACTTGGTTCCGGCACTAGCAAAAGTCGGCGATTTGGTTAAACCGGTGTATGGGCACCCAAACCGCCCCTTTCTCTGTCCCGTTCTTCGATAGTCTAAAAGAACATAGGGATAAAATCCAATACAGGTAGACCACTTAATCAATGACCACAATCTTGGAAGGAGAGAAAAGGACAATACTTAATTTTGAAAGATGGGTTAAGGGGTGCTCGCCGCTAATCCGTTGGCTAGCTAAATAACTAATCTGCTGGCTAATCTGTTGGTAGAACAATGTCGCACTACGGAAGAAAAATCAAACTCAAAACTTTCCGAAGGGTTTGTTCAAGAATTATAATATTTTTCAGAATAGATCGGCAGTATCAGTGAGAGGCCAGGATGTGTGTAAAAATTTAATTTCACTAGATCTCAAAGCTACTTTAACGGATGCGAGCAGAATATCTTATCTATTGCCCCTATAACGTAAAGAATGCAAGTTACGTCCGAGCTTTTCTAGAGTTTTAATCAGTTGTATTTTTAAAGCTTTATGACGAAAATCCAATAGGATATCCTCTTGCATTATACCTGTATTCAAAAGACAAGCATTAGTAGAGGAATTACAGAAGTTTGAGAAACGCAAACTAAAGTCTGTGGTCTTCTGAAATAGTAATGCTACAAAAGCATTACAAGCGCAGCGAATTTTGGTAGATTGTGGGGATGTTGGACAGGAATACAAACCAATCCGGTGCACATTGAAAAAGCATTTAAAAGAAGAATAATTATAGCATATTTAAGTAGGTTGTAAATTAATAGAACAGTATATTGCGTTCCCTCAGTATATGCGAAAAGGACAAATTCCAGTTTGCTGTAATTCTGTCAGACGGGAGTTTCAATAACTGACAAGTGTATTGACTATGATTTGTTAATGTGTAATGGTTGTAAGGACAAAATACTTTAAACAAAATCAGTCAAAAGACAAACGTTCATAAAGATCCGGACTTGGCAGCGGCACAAGCAAAAGCCAGCGGTAGACCTCCCCTCTATCTGCCCCTTTCCCTATAGTATAATAAACCCCAATACAGGTAGACTACTAACTCCATGACTTTAACTCTCAAAAGAATGAGATCAGATGCTCGAGAAGGGTAAGTAAGTCCTGCTCTGTATCCAGCATCCGTATTTAAATAACGATAAAACCATTAAAAAACAAAAGATCCTTTTTACTATCATTAATATTCTTTTGACGATTGTGTTTCTCAAGTAAAATATAAAGAAGGATTTTCAAAGTTTTAATTGCTTACGATATGTATACCTGCTTAGTAGGTCAATATGTTTAATTTTTAGTGTGCTAACATGTAACCCCCATTCGAACATATTAATCTGACTCCAAAGCGACCAGTCTTTGCTCTTATTCCTGTATGTCGCCTGCATCAAATTACAATTTTCAAGTCTGGTTTGACCCGATTATTTCCAATACTAGAAGAGCATTGTCCAAATATTACACCATCGAAGTAGTATAATGAAAAAGGAAATACATTTTTGGTATTAATTATCACAGGCAGCCACCTGATTTTTTTTAAAATGATAGAATATTTAAACTATTTTTTATTTCAGAAATACACACCTTCCAAATTTGATACCGGTACAAATAGACCCTACAAGGTATGACAGAGGACTAACTACATCTACTTGAACTACATTTACTAGGAATCCAACATTAACAATGGGCCATGGCCCAGTTACAGAAACCAGTGCCATTGCAAACAAGTTCAGAAGGGGCAAATGAATCAAAAAACAAAAAAAAAAAGACGAAAAAAAAAACAAAAAAACAAAAAAAAACAAAAAAAAAACACAGGACATTAGAAGATAAAGGGTGAGTTATTGACAATGAAATTTATGAATTAAAGTTTTTTATACAATATGCTATCTAGTTAAATGACTGAGATCATTTAATTTAGATTTTTGTTGAGATACTTGCAAAATGAAATACTTGTAGGACAATGGTGACTTCAAGACGAATAACAGCAATAATAGTGTTTCATTTGTATAGTTTTGCCATGTGTTTGTAGGGAGTTTGTCCCGTGTACATTTACCCCATATCCCCGTTTTGTTCATGTAATTTACTATGTGGGCAATTACTAATATATCGATAGCAGAGCTTAACAATTATGAGTTATGTATCTTTTTAATATAATCTCAAAAGACTTAAAACATGATAGGTTTTAATTCATTTTTATAGAACAAATGCACAGACAATAGAAGAGTCTGAGCAAAAAACAGAAAGATAAGGAAATGATAGAAGAAAAACAAAGAAAAGAAAAATAAAAAGAAATGCTAAAGCATATTCAAAATATATTAGACACTAAAATCGAAGACATGGCAGTTAAAATACAATGTCAAGTAGAGTTATAATTTTCAGCCATTGTAGGTGTTTCCTGTTATCCATTTTTAACATTGCAAATGGAAAGACACAAATACACGATAACATCGCTATGTGTAATTGCTCTGAATGCGGAACTGTGGAATTAATCGATGACATATATCTAGTAGAAATTGATAGCGAATACTGTTGTTACGTAATATACATATACAATGAACCATTAATCCACAATACACAAATGATTGCAGATGGGACTGTTCATATAATATTCGTGGTAAGTTTTATTTGTTGTCTAGGTATCTTTTAATACAGTGTGGAGTTGGTAAAACAATTCCCCGTGTTTGAAATGTATGCTCTTTACTTTTTGACCGGGTTTTCCATCGGAAAAATCCGGTTATTAAAATGTTGAAAATGGCGGGCGGTGGGCGGGCGGCTGCCAAATGGGTACATTATTTGTCCGGAGCAAATCTCCTACAATATTTGAGATAGAAAGTTTTTAATTTGCAGATCAATTGTACATATATCAAAGGTGTGCATGGTACCTTGATTTTGATTTTGGATAATTCATATCAAAAATACCAGTTGTTGAACTAAGTCATTTTTACGTTACTTTTTTAACATAAGGTACCCCCATTGTCTGGAGCTTATCTCCTACAGTATTTGAGATAGGAAGTTTATATTTTGCAGATCAATTTTACATATATCAAAGGTGTGCATGGTACTTTGATTTTGATTTTTTATAATTCATGTCAAAAATACCAGTTGTTGAACTTAGTCATTGTTACGTCAAATTTTTAACAATAGGGTACCCCTTTTGTCCGGAGCAAATCTCCTGCAGTATTTGAGATAGGAAGTTTTAATTTGGAGATCAATTGTACATATTTCAAAGGTGTGCATGATATTTTGATTTTGAATTTTGATAATTTATGTCAAAAATATCAGTTGTTGAACTTAGTCATTCTTACATCAAATTTTTAACAATAGGGTACCCCTTTTTTCCGGAGAAAATCTCCCACAGTATTTGAGACGGGAAGTTTTTATTTTGCAGATCTGTTTAACATCTTTGAATGGTACTTTGATTTTGATTTTGGATAATTTATGTCAAAAATATCAGTTGTTGAACTTGTCATTTTTACGTCAATTTTTTAACAATAGGGTAGTCCCTTTGTTCGGAGCAAATCCCCTACAGCATTTGAGATACGAAGTTTTTGTTTTGCAGATTAATTGCACATATATCAAAGGTGTGCATGATACTTTGGTTTTGATTTTTGATAATTTATGCCCCAAAAAACAGTTGTTGAACTTAATCATTTTACGTCAAATGTCTGCCAACAGGATACCCCATTTGTCTAGAGCAAATCTTCTACAGTTTTCAAGAAAGTTTTCAGAAAGTTGCATATCAGTTGTATATATATATCAAAAGTGTTTATTGTACTTTCATTTTGATTTTTGATGATTAATGCCAAAATCACCAGTTGTTGTACTTTGTCATTTTTAGGTCAAATATTTACCAATAGGGTGTCCAACTTGTCCAGAACAAATCTCCTACAGTTAATAGACAGGAAGTTTTTTTAATACAGATCATTTGTACCTGTATCAGAGGTGTGCACAGTACTTTTATTTTTCTTTTTGATTAAAATCCAAGTTGCTAAACTTTCAGAAATAGGATACTTTAGTGGAAGGTTTAACATTGAAAATTAATGAAAATTATAAGTACATTTCATATATTCAGGGTCGACCCATGTGTAAGATATACTGTCCATGTAAAAGAAAACCCGGTTTGCTGTCACATTGACACCTTTCCTCTTATCATAGATATGGTTACTTGTACATGAAAATATATCTCGTGTGTACACTTTGTTCAATAACCATTATCTAAATTTATGTAAATTCTAAAATCCTCCATCGTAGTTTTGTCCTAAGCTATATTTAATATTATTGATTATTCGGATTTCGCTTGATTTGATGCATTTTAATCTTTTTTTTTATTTTTTTTGCAAAAATGAATGGATTTCCTAGGTTTCGTTTTTAGTGCTGCTGATGAGGAATAAAATTCCGAAATGGCCATACAGCTAATTAAAGTTATTGTAGTTGGCGTTAACATGTGTTATGGTCTCATGTTCATTTACTCCATATCCTTTCATATCATATTTATTTATTTTGTGATGACAATAACCTTTTTATTCATGTGATCACGATGAATACAACTGGACAATACCAATACACAATCACATGATCTGTATTTTTAAAAACAAGGCGAGAAGTACACACAATAGGAAACATTTAGTTTAAATGAAAGTGTATAATGACAAGACCGTTTATGTTCGTCTTCATTATTTAATCTCAAAGATACATGTGGAAATCAGTATTGTACAATACACGACTCTACAGCAGATTGTTATTGCTCCGAATGTGGACATTTAAATATGATTGACGACGTGCATCTTATAGAAATAAACTGCGAATTCTGCTGTTTTACATAACGTATGCGTATAACAATACATCCACTGTATATAACATTAATGATAAAACATGTAAATGGGAATGTTTTAACTATTTATGTGGTGAGTATTTTAAAACTTTACGTGTGTGTGTGTATGTGTATTTGAAAATTTTTATCTCATATTATATATCTCGCATTTTGAACAAATGTATGTTTCAATGCAAGTTTCATGCTTTATCTTGTTAATTAGTGGAAAAAAAATACAACTTAATACTTTATGCCACATTTCCCCCGAAAGAGTTTTTGTATGTCTAAATCACTTCAACACGCCTAAATACTTCTAAAAATGTTAATTTCTTACAAGCGCTAAAATGATGTAGATTTTCCTTACTGGTTAGGATCTTTTCGACTTTTGTCTAAAAATTGATAGATAGGTTGATTTTGATTGTTACAAGACGTCTTGCAACAATGAATACAATACAATTAAAAGTTTAAAAATATGATGCCAAAGGGTCGTATAAAATAGACAAGTAACCACTTAAGCCAAGACGTAAGTTTCACAAAATACTTACCCTAGAAACGTATTTCACATCTACTGAAGGGCATTATTGTCACAATTTGTAAAAAGTGTTCGGGAAATATAGACATCGTTGAACGTAATGTTGATAAACCTCACCAAAAGAAAATAAAATTAAGAAAGACCATACTTAGTAAACTTGATCAAAATTCAAGAGGACCGTGTCATGATACTGATCCTTCCGTCATCTAGTGTTTAAATATATATTAAATAGTAAAATTGAGATATCAGTTAATTCATGTCTTTTGTAATGTAAAAATTCCAAATTTGATTGATTGATTAGTTAGAGTTTAACGTCCAATGAGCACTATTTCAGCTATATCAGGACGAGAACAAGTTAATCAATTCAAAAAATTGAAAGAATCAGAAGAAAGAAATAAAGGTGGAAGGGACAACCTGGGCAAGGACTTTTGACTGCCACTGGAAAATTGGAGAAATGGGTAGGGGCAGGAAATTTAGCCTTCCATACGACACCCAGTGCGTCTGCTCTCTTTAGAGAAATATAGAAGGGGTCTTTATACTGCATGGAGCGTGGCGTTTCTCCACACAGTTTGGCTACAATGGTTCGCGGTCAGGCTTTCCGTATTATGACCTGACTGCCCCGCATAGACAGGGCATTCCCCTATCCACCACCTGGGGACGCGCCCGGCAGCTCTGTAGCCGAAGCCCCTGAAAACCGATTCAGGTGCCGGGAATTCCAAATTTGAACAGTGCAATTAATTTTCCTATCCTGGTAACCTGAAAGGCAGAGGTAGGATCGATTGATTGATTAAATATTGTTTAACGTCTACTGAGCAATATTTCAGCGATATCAAGACGAGAACAAGTTTGTTAATAATAAATAATCAATTTTGGGTAACGAAAGGGTCATGGGACGGGAAATTTTGACTGCCATTGGATAAGAAGGTGAAATTGAAAGGGGCGAGGAATTTAACCTTGTAGCCGATCACCTACCGACCACTCAAAAAAGAGCTTGCTACAAGGGTTCTTTAACGTGCAGGAAGCGTGGCATTTCTTCCAACACGTGGACCTGAGTTTACATCCCATCCGAAAGATGGGTTGTGTATTTATTAATCCCGCACAACCACGGACTGGGTCCTATTTCCGTATATAGGGTTCCCTCGGGGTCAGTCCGTTCAGGATCGGTCAGACCCCGAAAGTCGGAGTATCTATGTCCTTTTTCTATACCCCGGTGTTCCCTCGGGGGGGGGGGGGGGGGGGGTAGCATTGATAAAAGCAACAAAGTCGCTAATCATTCAAAAAAAGTAAAGCAGGCGAAGAATACTAGATAGTTTGACTTTTGGAGCTCCAGAAGAATAAAAAAATGATTTGAGTCAACGAGACAAGATTTGTTTACTCTTCCTAACTGGTATCAGTATTCCAGAAGTAATGTTTCCCGTGATACTTCGTATCTTTATTATTTTCCTGTAGTTCAACCAATGAGAGAAACATTTTTTTTTCAAATGAATAACACTTCGTATGACTTGGCAGTGAAAATGTGGTCGGAATGGACAAAGTCATAATCCTATTTGAACAACATAAACTCATTCTGTCATTTCATCTGTTTGGTTCACTTCATCAATTTTAACCGCCATTTTTTCTTAACTTCTTTGTTTTAAAATGATTTATTATAGTTATACGTCCAGTGAGCAATGTTTCAGATTTATCAGGACAACGAGTTGATGAATTCAAAGACTCATAATTGTAAGACGAAAGATATACATGTAGAGTCTTAAGTTAAAGATATTAATGAGCAAGGGACAATTGGGACAAAAAGTTTTTACTGCCCTTGGAAAGTTTGAGAAACGGGTAGAGGTAGAAATCCAAGCGAGGCTGCTCTTGTACAAGAAATACCGGAGAGGTTTTTAAACTGTATGGACATAGCGTTTTTCTTCACAGTTTCTCTACACATAGCAGTTTTCTACACAGTTTCTTTTCAATGATGAGATGCCATGCTTTCTGTATCTTCCGAATACCCCCACTGACACTATAAACGAAGAAATGCGTAGGGGTAGGAAATTTAGCCTTCCATACTATTGATTGATTGATTGAATATTGTTTAACGTCTAATCAGCAATATTTCAGCTATATCAAGACGAGAACAAGTTTGTTGATAAATA